>JAGFPH010008309.1:9948-32679 GCA_018207615.1 Philaenus spumarius
CACCGGGGGTTGGCGTGCGGAGCACGCAGGGGTCTCCCCTAGTATATATAAGTAAGTTATATACAAACAAGTTATTCAACTAGTACCAAGACAATAAAAGGGCATACGGGAAGCGGCGGAACTTGGTAGTTTAACTCGTCTAGCTCGCTACATTTGTGCTATCGTGTTCTGTATATTATCTCCTGTTACATAACCCTCTAAACTCAAATTAAGAACTACATTAAATTCATCAATTTAATTTCTACAACATTATATAATTAGTTTTACTTAAAATTTAATTTTGGAAAAGTAAGTTATTAGCAAAAATTATTTAATAAAACATACAGACGCAGGTAACTCTTTTGAGACTTGCCGACCTTTTGTGCAAATGAACAACCCAAACGAGACAATAACTCATCAGGAGTTAGGTGGCGTAGATATGTTTTAATCTACTCACAATGGAAATGCAACCGTGCGTAGTACTGGGCTATTGTATGCTCTGATTTATCTCGCTTACTATTTTACTGCAAGTCCTGCCTTATCATAGGGGTTGAATGATTGTGTGTATTTAATCCTGAATCGTTGCTTTGGGCAGTTCAAAACAGAAATCGTGCAAGTGACGTAGTCAACTAGTCATGTCATCGACATTCGACAAATGTAAGAGACTTTATAACTATTAATCATTGCCACTGATGAATACAAATTAAGGGATTACATTACTCACATCAGATATAATTTGGATTGGTTTAATTTATTAATTAGTAAAAATTGTCTTTTGTAAAATGTATGTTAATTAGCAAAGGATTAAAAAGTATGGATGTTTCCTTATGTATTTTATTTTCAGATAAGTTAAGCAGCGAAGTCTAAGGACTATGTTCAAGAAAGATTTATAACTTTATTATCATGAAACCTATCGTATTTTATTCATTGTAAGGTGAGTTTTAGCCTCCGAAATTGTGTGTATTAATAATAAGTATCAATACGTACCTTTTATTGGAAAAGCGTCACTTAAGGAATACCAAGTGACGCTTTTCCAATAAAAGGTACGTATTGATACTTATTATTATTAAACCTATCGTATTTGTTTATAGTATCTTTCGTCGAAATGAAAATTAGTTTGACAAATTATTAATGTTATGCCAAAACCTAATTTTAAATGTCTTTAAACCTGAGTCTGAATAATCAAACTGACCTATGTTGGACCTAACCTTAACTAATTACTAAGTTAGGTTTATTTAATTTATTAATTTAATCCCTTTTGGCCGAATTTGTTTTTTTTTAAACTTTTCTTCTGTTTAAACAGAATTGAATCAAGTCAATCTAATTTATAAGTTAATTTAAAAAATTTACTAACCTGAACAAAACTTACTACTTTTCTTTACATGCCCTCTTACTCTATTAAGTATTCTCCTTAATTTCAATTATGTATTCAATTGTATTTTTGAAAATTGCGAATTAGAAAAAAAAATGTTGGAAGCTATCACACCAACTGCATGTATTTTCCTAATTAATGTTTCATTTAACTTTCTGCTAAGTAAATTCCAAAGAGAGGAAATATATTATAAGTTGAAAGTAAATCGGTAAACTCGAGTGTGAATGTGAACATAATTTGTCCTATTGACTTTATACATGTTGTATTCTATTTAAGATGCATTAATTAATTAACCCATCAAATTAGTGCCGTTAAGCAATCTTTAGATTTATTGATTTATCTACAATGTATATGTAACCCACTTGCAGACTGAAGATTTTAAAAGCCCTTCTTACTGATTTTGCACATCTGAATAACTCGAAACTCCATGAAAAAAATCAGCTATCTAGCTATAAGGCATGCTACAGATACTGTGTTGCATGAGTAAGTGGTATTGGCTTTTATATAAAACAAAAATATTATATTATAGAATACGGTATTAAAACGATTGTTTTTGTGAAAACGATGTTTTATGATAATAAGCAGTTCATTTTAAAGTACTCCCGACTCTAATTCAATAAATACCAGTTCACTTTTAATGATTTAAATGATTTTTTTTTTAGGGTAAGTAACGATAATAACTACCGATATGTATTGTTATTCCATGAAAAATATAACAACCTTTCGGCTGTTTGATTAGTGAACAGTTCAAATTTGTTTCTGTTTATATTAGGACTAAAGGCCCAAATAGTGTGGTTTGAACAATATAACAACCTTTTGGGTATAAGTTGTATACATATAATTATTAAATATGTTATTGTGACTCACCAGGTTTATTGATTTTATTCCTCGGTACATTATTTTAATGAACTGTTAAAATATTTTCCTGTTTGTATTCAGACTAAAGTCAGACTTTGTCAAAATCACTACTTTGGACACATTCACTCTTTATATAATTTAGTTAAACATATTTCAAAACATACGGAAGACGGCACTTCTGTTTTATACAACGTTTCTAATAAATGGCTGCGTGCCAAGAATAAGGTTTACAAGGGGAGGAAGTAAACACTTGTAAGACTGCTAATTTGTGAAGTGTAGAGTAACTGCAAGAATTAAATACTACAACAGAAAATTTTAAGTTCAACTTCCAAACTTTGCAACGCAGTGCTTGGCATAGGAGAAACTGTTACGTCATTTAGGTTGGTATTAATTTGCATTTAATTTGCAACCATCAGACAGTAATTATTATTAAAATGTTTAGTATTAACTTTGTAATTTTAAGTGATATATTTAGCTTTGTTTACTTATGCCTGTAACCGCATGAGTATGGTTTATTTACAGACACAGTTTATTAATGTAAACAATAAAATAATATACTGTATACAAAATATATACTTTATGAAGAGAACATTCTACCATTAAAACTAACATATTTAATTTTCATCTTACTAGCCTTAAAGCGGTATGAATAAGTAATGTAAATAATTAGATTTGGGTTGATTAAGTTCGAGTCACGTGATACCCATCCATATCGGCAGTTTGGTCGGGAATAGGATCTCGTAGAAGATGTACGATGAGAAGTAGGTTTAAAGAAAATTACGATCTCTAGCTCTTCGTTAATGGTGTGTAATGAAAAGACTTATAATCTTGTTTGTTTGTTTATCGCCTTTATTTGGGCGCAGTCGAGGCTATGAAGCCCCTTCTACTGAACCCATCAACAAAATACATACATAATTACAAAATTTATAACAAAATTATAATAAAGACAATAATAACAAAATTATAAAGAATAATATAAACTAACATGACTCATGCTACAAATAAAATAGGTAAATCATAAATAAAATATCCGCGAAATACACACATACATACACATGCCTACATACATACACATGCCTACATCCATACATACACACACATATACACACAATAGATACTATACATACTTTACATACAATACATATCTATAAAACTACGCAAATTTTTAATGAAATAACTTTAATTTTTAATAACAAAGAAAAACTTTAAATTTAAATTACAAAACTTGGAGTGTTGGTAAGACTGGAAAACAATACACTGGATTATTTAACCAAATTGTTTAAAAATCTATAAACGTAACCTTATATTTTATACATATTGCATAGACAGTACGTAAACGCCTGCATTTCTAAGATTTTAACAAAAATAGACAAATGTTTGACCTCTTATTGAATTTATTTTAAATTTAACCACTCGTAAAGCTCAGTTTTATTCAGGGTGTCAAATAGTAAAGCACCAAACTTCGGGGAATGGTTCTATGGGTCAAAATAAGAAAACAAGTTCATATAAACACTGAACTGAAAACGCTTCGCTTTCTAGATATTAGCCATTTTGATTTTGTACAAAATAATTCTTATCTGGAGAACGGGTTGACTGATTGAGTTCAAACTTGGCATGAAGTTTGACCTAACAATGATATATCTAAAAAAAAAGAAGAATTAAATCCAATCAAGACTTTCAATGGCGGCTGTTTGAAAATGTCAACCCTAAATTATTCAAAAACTGAAATTTTTAACAAAAAATATCAAGACACCTTTTTTGCAGCCCTTTTGTTTTTCTTTTGGATGGTGTATGTGTCAAAACAATCGGAGGAAGGATAATAGCTAAGTTAAAGATAGGCCTAATCACTGCAAATGTACCTACAATATTGTAGTATTTACTGTGTTGGTGTAGGATGCAACAAACCAATTATTACACACCACTCCACTAAGGCAGCGCGATGAATTATAGCCCCTGTTATTTTAATGGAGTTTAGACAATATTATCCCAGTTAAAAACATTATTGGTACTCGGCCGTTTAACAAATAATAGAACTTCTGACGGCACGCCGTAGCAGCAAATAAAAATGTATTAAATACCCGTAGAATCGACGTAATTAATATCAAATTACAGTACATCTATTTGATCAGCATGCATTGCAGAATCAAATTACATATATGTAAAGATATAAGAAAATATATTTCAGAAGTTAAAAATTTAATAATTATTACAAGAAGGAATAATTTTAACAATATTATAAAGCAATGCAAATTTGACATTATTTATTCATAATAAATATTTATTTTTCAATCAATAATGTATGCGATCGTGTCCCACACAAGCAAGTGAATAAGTGTGCCAAATACAATATCGATCATAGTTTGTAAGAAATTAGTCATAAGATAAACAAATATTTATTTTAATGTTACGTTTCTGAAAAGTTCTTATTTGCTTAGTAAATCAATTATTTGAAGTTGATTAAAATTTAAAAATTATTAGGAAATTGTTTTTATACTGATTATAATAATAATTGGAGACTTTAAAAAAATATCTGTTGAGTGCATAAAGCAAACTTAGCCCAATATTAGTAAAAACTTAGGTGCTTACAAAACTTAGGTCTTAGTAAACAAAATAGCAGTTACTATCCTTCTTAAAGTAAACTCCGTTAATAGGATTTGATGAATTTACTCCAGTAATATCGTACACCTACACTCTTAAGAGTATTTTTTTGCGATAGGCCCCAATCAAATAATTAATTGAAACTGCAATCAAAAGTTTGATATAACTTATTGAATTAATAACAGCTGACGACTTTCACAGGAAGCAAATATAGATACAGGTTCTAAGCACAGCCGAATAAGTATTTGAAATTTGTATTCATAGTAAATCCAGGAGAAATACTATCCAAAAGCTAAACAACCCTTTGTTTTTGCTTACTATTAACTCATAAGCCAATATTAATTTTTTTTTATCATGATCATTAATTCTCTTTTCATTATTCTCATTTCAGGAAAATATAAAATAAAAACAATTGGAAAATGGTCACGTGATTTAGTCACCCAGCTATGAAGCGCGTCCTGATCACACTTTCACTTTATGATACATCATTTCCTAAATGCCTTCAATAAGCCGTAAACACGTCCCAAGATAATGTTCTGCCCAAGTCCATTCATTGGCTGAGACGTGACTTGTACAACTTTATGGACTCAAAATTTGCTACGAAGAAAATAATACTCTCTTGTTTACGAACAGAAATATATACCTCTATTATTTAAAAAAAATCTACTTCTTCTTCTCATAATTATAAAGTAATAAGAATAGATTAAATACGTGTATTGCGTATTGAAGACGTATTGCATAACTTCCAGGCGCACAAATTCATGAAGTCGATTATGAAGTCGAATTCAAGTCGAAAAAATAAAGTTGATCGGAGATTTTTTTATAAATCCAAAAACCACTCATTCATTAGAGTATCTCCGGTAGCTAGAGAGCTAAAATGTTGCTAAAATGTGAACCAAATACTGAAACAAATTTACCAAATAATATTTACTTGAAGAAATTCACACTTAGTGTTTTTACATATTATTTCAACAGAATAAATAAAGACACGTTTTCTTTACTTGCAGGAAGGAGTTCACACACAAGGGATTTCTTCAGCGCAATAATCCTTTGTTATAAATCTTCTTCGTCGAGTTGGATTTATTTCTATAATTTGTTACAGTTTAAACGGAATTGCCGAGTGTTGTTTATGATGTACTTTTGCACCGAAACGTGTTCCTCAATCCGTTATACATCTCATGTAATCTTTTATTCTGTATTTTAGTTGCAATATTTACTTATAAACTCTCTGTTACCAAACCAGTCAAGGCTTTCTAGGTTCAATTTACAATTTACACTAGATCTATAAAAAGATGCGTATTATATAATAAACGTTACCAGAAACTGGCACATACTTTCCAACAAACATATTTAAATTATTAAACTGATTCACAGTGACTTCATTATTGTAGGGGTAGGAGAGGTGATTTTAAACTAGGAGATTAACTAATAAATATTATTATTATTAAAACTATTCGATCGATTTGGAACAAATTTGCACCAAACACGTCAATTAGGCCTGGATAGATGCACGAAAAAAGGTTTAGAAAATTTTTGAAAAACGACCCCCTTTATGGCAAAAAAACCGCCAAAAATCAGTTATTATTATTATTATTAGCTAAACGAGAATTTTTAGATACAGTAGATGCGGTTTTCTGCATATGGTAGGGTACATTAAGGGTAAAAATAAGCAAAATTTTGTCAAAAAATAAAAAATAATAACTCATTTTGTCCGTTTTTTATAAAAAATAATAACTCATTTTTTGGAGTTTTTTTTGCCAAAATGGGGGCTGTTTTTCAAAAATTTTCAAAACCGTTTTTCGTGCACCTATACAGACTTGACATGTCTGGTGCAAATTTGTTTGAAATCGATCGAATAGTTTTCACTCTAGCTTTGTATACATACATACTTACAGACATACATTTTGTAAAAACCACTTTTTTGGACTCAGGGGGTCCCAAAACGGATATTTCCACAAAAATCTTAACATCGATTTTTTTTGCGATAACTATACTTTCTCTATACCTATACTATAGTATAGTGAGAAAGGTAAAAGCATATGGATCTTTATCAAATACAATTATTTAACTTATCAAATGATCCCACACGGAGGGTGTATGCTAGGTATGTATACCGATACAAGTAGGTGACATTTCAAACGTATAATTAACGTACCAAACGTGAGACAAACGTACATATTACTACTTAAATATCTAAATACATTAGTACCTATATAAAACCCAATATTCGACTTTGCTTTTATTTGCATGTTTTATTTAATTTGTTGTCGTCAAATTTTGCTATTACCGTTTTTCTTTAATTATGTTTTATTTATATGTTTTTTTTATAAGTATACATTTTTTAAACGTAAAAGTTTCCATAAAATATTTTTTAACTTTTGGTTTTTTTGGTATTTATAAAAACCAACTGGAGTGATTATGTATAATAATACCCTACAGCCCTACAGTGTGTGCAAAGTTTCAAGGTCCTAGCTTTAACGGTTATTGAGAAAAAGGTACATTTAGTAAAAAAAAAAAAAACGCATGAAATGTTTTTAGAGAAATGGATTTATTTACGAAACACAAAATAGCAAATCATATCGTATTATATGATATGTAGCAATATCGCGTTTGCATGGTTTCAGAAAAACATTTTTCTCTTATCTAATGCAAATGAAATATAGCTTATGTTATATATCAATTTAAAGAGCAGAAAACAAGCTACAATAATCAATAAAAATAAAGAAAAACGATAAAAATTTTTTTGAGGTCTGCTCCTCAGAGATATATTTCCAGACCATCTCCAAAGTAAACTGACTCTACATTACAAATAGTATTGATTGCATTTTGCCCTGAATAGTAAGCTATGTTATGATGAGTAGGTTAGTATTAAACAAATAAAAGAGCACTGTGGCGACAAAATCTCACTGATTTAAATAAAAACCCGAACCACAAAACAAGGAGCAAAAACCATAACTAAACAACTAAATTGTTAAAACCCTCTGAGGATGATGACCATGTCATCGAAATGTACATAAAGGTAAGGTATTAAACTTAACTTACAATTTAGTTGTTTAGTTATAGTTTATGCTCCTTGTTTTGTGGTTCGGGTTTTTATTTAAATCAGTGAGGTTAGTATAATGTTTATGGTAATATAATCACTATTTACCAATGTTATCGCAATACATTATCTAAACTAATTTGCATTGCAAGTATTGCAATAGATCATTATCGTGTAATTGCAGTATTTCTTGTGACCTGATATTATACAGTTACTGCATTACGTGATGTAATCTTGAAATTCATAAATTATTTATGTAAAATTTTCCGCATCTATATTCTGGCTATAATAGACCACCCGTGAAATAAGTATACAGAAGAAATGAATTAGATCAAACACTTGGTATCAACTGGAACTCTGATATTCCGTACATCAAGAATCTAGTACAAATAACATCATTTCAAACCCCAGTGATTCAAATCGGATATTTTGTAGGGTAGGGTTCATTTTTGAAGAACTTCCAAATGATAATTAGGACAAAGTTTAAACAATTTAAAATAAGTTAAAAGTAAATATTTTGAAGAAAATATTTGTCTTGTAAGTTTCAGTTTCAAAAGGACAGTCCTAAACGTGCACATTTTTGGTTTTAGTATTCTTATTTACTATTATTAAAAGCTTTATTGTTAAAATTATCGATTAACTACATGTTTTATTTATTTATAAACTCAAACTGTAGTCATATTTATTTTCGCTTTGCGCCAACTGGTTTTAAACGAATACAAAACGTAAAAATCTAGAAGGTTTTGTAAATTTTTCTGACATTTTGAAATGGTTGGACGTGCCCAAGTGTGTTATTCTTTTAAAAGGCATATCATTAGCAATATTTGGTCAAATTGTAGTATCTGAAATTAAAACTATAGAAAATGAAATTACAAAAATCTTAATTTTGATAACCGGAGCAGTTAAGTTAGGTCTTTATATTTTTGTCGAAATGTTTACTTTTAAGAGACCTGTAGAATTGTAAAACCTACAACTTAAGTTTATGTTTCAAAGATCTGCAATAACACCACTCACCAGTAAAATATGCCTTTTCTGACACTGGATAATTTAACACTAAACATTTTCCTTACAGTCTTTAGGTGCGAAATAACGAGGATTCAGTTCAAAACCAAGTCTAAATTTATTCATGTCCTTGTTTAACGAGAGTTATTCCTTCATAATTAATTAGATCTGATAAATAAATTACAAAAACCACTGTGTACTCACTGCCTGTGTATTATATATCAATTTAATAGGTATGACACATCAAAGTAATGGGAAAATTTTCACACATAAAATTGAACAATTAATTAAGTCCTCTAAATAGTAAACACTATTATATTCATCCACTTAAAATACATACATTAGCTGATTTAATAATACAGCTGATCTTTGGGCTGTGAGTAATTCTCAGCGGCATCCTCATCAGAGGCACACAACATAAGGTTTAATATAATATTTTAACTATTTTTTAAATAAACAATTTTCTGTTAGTTAAATCGGCAAAAATTTAATAGCCACTTTTCTAGAAATATGCAATAACTAAAACTTTCCATTTTATGTAATGGTATTGATCTTTACAATAACCAAAATACTAAAAAATGAACATGTTACATCCAATTTCCGTCCGATGACATCGCAAAACATTTTCAATAAAACCTGTATTGATTTTTCGAAGAAAGTTTCCTTATTCTAGTTACTATTAATAAATCAAATTACTCGAAGTAATTTCAAATGATTTATTTAGCACTAAAGCTACTACACAACTTTCCGGCTTGGACAGTAAATTAAACTCAGTCATAAAAACAACCGTAAATTATTTTATGTCCCGGAACTTAGTTTAAACTGGTAAATTAAAGTTTTACTTCGTTGAAAGTAGATTTTTATTGTATTTAAAATAAGCTGTAAGTGAAAACGATTAGGTAATTTAAAATATTGAAAACATTCACATCTATATCAAAGCCCACTAAAGAATACCGTTGCGAGGCGGCCAATATAGACGCGCAGCGTTGCCATATCTACTAGCCTCGAACACTTCTAGCATTTACCGCTCGAGGCTTGATAGCGCAGTTTAAAGAATTATAAATGCGTTGAGTTAGCCGCAGTCAGTTAGAAGCGTGGGAAGAACGTGACAACGTCGCTCTACGGCGATTGGAGCGTTAAGGTCTCGGTGTACACATGCCCGTCCCTATATAAACGGTATTCTTTAGTGGGCTCTGATATAGTCTGGGTACCTGAAATAGCTCCTAAACATATGTTTACCATTTCGTGTTTAGGCAAATCTATATATATAAAAGCGAAATACCACTCACTCACTCACTCACTGACTCACTCTTCACGATTTCTCAAAAACTACCGAACGGATTGAAATGAAATTTGGTATGTACCTTCCTCTAGGGCCATAGGTGCTCACTAAGAAAGGGTTTGAAAACATTCGAAATTTGAGGGGGGTTTGGGTTGATCAAAGTTATTAAAAAACGATTTCTTCAAAACTACCGAACGGTTAGGAATTAAATTTGGTATGTAGCTTCCTCTAGGGCCATATGTGTTCACTAAAAAAGGGTTTTAAAAAATTATAAATTTTAGGGGGGTTTGGGGGGTAAAAATTACTAAATCACGATTTTTCCAAAATTACCGAACAGATTGGAATAAAATTTGGTATGTAGCTTCCTCTAGGGCCATAGGCACTCGCTAAGAAAGGGTTTTAAAAAAATTCGAAATTTTAGGCGGGGTTGGGGATCAAAGTTATTAAATCACGATTTCTTCAAAACTACCGAACGGATTGGAATGCAATTTGGTATGTAGCTTCCTTTAGGGCCATAGGTGCTCACTAAGAAAGGGTATGGAAAATTTCGAAATTTTAGGATGGGTTTGGGGGGATCAAAGTTACTCAAATCATAATTTCAGATCTTTTATTATTATGACAATAGTGCTTTTATTATTTAAGATCTATATATATAATAGCCAAATACCACTCACTGACTGAACACTTAAAAAGAATACAATTACGCTAAAAAGACTGAAAATACCAACCATCACGGGCAACGCCGTACGGGTCAGCTAGTAATATATAGAATTTAAACTAGTAAGTAAAATTATGTGAAAGCTGTGCACTTATTGACTGTGTTATATGTATAAATATGTTTAATATGTATAAATTATATTGGACTTTACAAGTACTGCAAAAGAAAGTAATCTGTCTATGTTTTATTATTATGTAAGAAGATTTGTCGTGATTTAATTTAATAGAATCAATGTGGACCTAAAACTACTTAAGATACAAATACGAAAATGTAAAGATATATTATTACGGGGTCATAGATGCAAACTAAACAAGGACTTAGACAAATTTGTATTCAAAACTTGAAAATGGAGAAAAGTATATAAAACTGTTGTTTGGGTCAAACGCTTAGTCACGCACGTTTGTTTACATTCATTAAAAGAACAACCAACTTAGCCAATTATTAATCATTTTATTCTTCTTCACAACCAACAGATTTTTATGTTAGATTAACAAACTAAAAGCAATTTACAAACAAAAAAATCAACTTAAAATGCTTACTGTTTTATAATTCAATTCAAAAATCTGATGTTACATTTTATAAATAAAATTGATGGAGAAAAACATAACATAATTTTAGCTTATTCATACAATAAACCAAAACATGTTTATTTGCAACCAACGCAACCTGGCCAATTTTAGTTATTCTTCACAACTAACCGTTTGTTTTAGATTATTTAAATGGAAAAAAGTGTATTTTTTATAGTTTTATTTTGCAGGTAATATAAAAATTTATTTTAAATGTTGATTACTGTATACTATTTAAAATTATTGGTAAAATTACATTCGAATTATTGGTTATGGTCGTGTCTATTTTGATCTCTGTCTTGCATTGGCTTAGTTATGGGTGGCCTCCAGGGTTAGTGAGAGAAGTTAATATAAAAAAAACTAAATTTGTCAATTTAAAATGCACAACTCAGATGATTGAAGAAATTCAATAGGTGTTTACTCTTTACTAGTATTTTCAGCTGTTTTTGTACTTTGAACAAATAATTTGTGTTTCTGATTTGTAGGTTATGTTTGTGTTTATGAAAACGTCTAAGTCATGCTGGTTCTTTTTATCCTTTATAATTACTTTAGTTATATCATAAACCTAATTATTTATACAATTACTATTATTTAACGTATTAGTTTGGATTGTGATTGTTTCTACAACATTATTACAAATAAATATCACAATTTATGTTTGTAGATATATAGTATATCTTCCCCCTTCCTAAGTTCATGGAGTGCGAAGTTTATATCCCTTTCTTGGTAACTCTATAAACATCCTGTTCTTCATTTTTAATATGTAGACTACCCACGCCTATTGAGTGGATCTGACTTGATCGCAGTTCTGAGTAATATTTACAACACTTAAACAAAACATATACAAATTTACACAAGTCAGTTCAATTACACATTTAATAAAACACCATTGCCGTTTTATAGTATCAGTGCAATAAGTGAATCTCATTAAATTAATAACAATTAAATTAAATACTTCTTACTTTATTTTTTAATTTAGATTTCTTTGTTATTATTTTGTTTTACTGTTACAGTTTTTTAAAGAATGTTTTATTCCGTCTAAAAAGTTTACGGTTACCTATTACTGTCCGGTTAATGGTCTATTCTGTAATTTAAAATAATTTTTAAATTAAAACAAGGTTATTAGTCTTAGGTATATTTTTTGTTTTTTAAATTAACTGCAGATATTAAGACTATATAAAAATTACCATAGATTTATTTTATACACACGTCTATGATTACATAAAGCAGAAATACAAATACAAACTAACCTAAAACATAAATATACAAAATGTCCAATATAAGTAATTTTCAAAGTTTAACTTAAAACGAAGTAAAAAAATACAAGAAAAATATTCTTTAAATATAGCTGAGGATTAGAAATGACTAAAATGAAGATGTATTTGTGCGAATGCCAACTACACTGCTCATGTCAAAACTTGTTGAACGACTAGGCCTATGTGATTAGGAAAGCTGTACATGTTTTATATTTTCGACGGAAATGTCCATCCGTGTGGCACACTCCTAAGCCTCTTTACTTCATTGCGCTATATGATTACAATTTAAAGCGTTTCGTATGCTGAACTGAAGATAAATACAAAATTAATGTATCCTCTATTGATTTTTCCTATCATTTAACATTGTTTATTTTGCGCAAAAATCACGAGGTTTGCAGTTGAAAGTAGTTTGGAATGTGCTCGCTTTGATAGTATTCTACAAATGCATCTAAATTTCCTTACTAATTGGGTCGTGGTGGAGTATATAATTCTTTAGTTACTGTTCGGAATCAGTCGTGTCAAGTCGGATACTTCCGCCAACCAGATAAATTTTATCTATTGAACTAAGACAAAATATATAATACTATTATTTAAATATTATAATTTAAAAAATAGTTTAAGGCAATTACTTTACTATGCCTTATTTACCTCGTAAACAATAGTATATAAATAAAGGTTATGTTTATATACCCTTAAAAGTAAATGTATGTCGTGTGTAATGTTTTACTTTAAACGCAATAAACTTCCAATCTTGTATCAAACACTATCATATAGAACATCTTTTACTATTTAAAGTAATGAGAAATAAACAGAAAAAATACAGTGTTTGTGAAAGTCTGTTAGTATTCCTTGTTTGAGGAGGACTAGTTGATTGGCGAAATCGTTGCGCTGTAAACAAAGAAATCAAGAGATTTAAGGACAAACAGAAAGACTTTAACATAATACACTTAATTATTGAGTAATTAACAGTTAATCTTTAATCTAAATCAACCGCAGTAGATAAAATCCTAAGTATGCTTCCCGTATTAACTAAGATCCCTAACTTTGCCTCCCAGTGGTACAGCTAGCACGCTACAGTGGAGTAATGAAATTTCTGAGAGTCAGGTCTGCATGCTCTAAAACCCAAAGTAGAAATCGTTATTAAATACTACTGTAATTAAAAAACTGCAAAGTTTTAATTGTAATAAAATTCCAACGAACTTTACTGTCTGTTTTCATTCTTTCAGATTGTATTTTCTTCTTTTTTTTTATTACTCAACTTCATGAATATGAGAATTATTGCATTGCTTCAGATAATGAAATATTTTTATATTGTTTTTAAAATTATTAATTTATTAGGCCTACTTAAAAAAAAAATTACTTATAATAATTCATTTTTATTATTATAAGTAAAACTACCTTGTGACTTCATTTTGCTTTGCTTGTGATAGGTTTTAAAACATAAGATTTATTTTCTTATTTTACTGTCTATACGTGTTCATGATAGCAGACTAAAATGGGACAGCGAAATGATTAATTGTTACTAATTTAAAATAAAGTAATACAAACTAAGCCGGATTAATTTGAAAAATAGTAAGCGGCCTATAATAAATCTTGCTTTACACCGTTTATTGTATAAAATGTAAAACAAATAATGTACGACAATGTACAACAACAAAATGTACGACCTTTTTCTCGTCTATAAATAAATATATTTGAGATTATAAATCGTTGTGATCATTTAATGGTTTTACCGTTTGTTATGGCATGCATGATTTATTGATGTATTCTGATGCTGAAACTTTCACCTTAATCCGTTACGTCAGGCTTAGCAGAAGAGATAAATGAAAGGGGTAATGTCGAGGTGTTGTGTTCGAGCTTGATTCATTTCTGTGTCATAAAGTGATAAATAATAATTCCAAAGCCAATGCTTTGGACTCTATGTAATCTGTTAAAACTGACTAATACTAATTTGTTTATTTTGTGTAATCTATTAGTTTAATTTGTGTAATCCAATAACATTGTCGTAGTTTCTCTGGCGCAAGAATGTGCGAATTACGTTATTATATTTTTTGTTAGTTCTGTTTTAAAGGCGTATCATTATATTTATCAAAATCATAAAAATCAAAACTTCTATAAGAAACTGGTTTCACCTGACAAGGGTGGGCAGTATTCTCGCTGTCTAGGCCCACTTGACCCATTGTTATCACTTGTGATTGTGATGTCTGGTTTTTCGTAGTATTTTTAATTATAACCTATTTTGTTTCTAATGAATACATGGTTCCGTAGTTTCAAAACCTGTACTTGCTAAATGACATAATATTGCTGTGTTTCTATCTTCACTGGTAACATTATGTGACTTATTCTAGTTTATGTTTCTGCCACCATCAGTTCAATATCATGTGCCTGTTACTCCTAGTTTACCGTTATACATCGTGTTTATTTCTACATTGAACTTCCATATTTCTGTAAAAGATCTCATGAACTGTTTAAAAATATTTTTAACATCTAATTAACAGTATTTTTTAAATGCGTGAATATGAACGACAAGTGTATACATCTGATCTGTAAATGTTAACAGTAGTTAATACACTTTGATTTTGTCAAGTAAAAAGCAAATATTTCAAAGAATAATTAATTAGACAAGTACTTTGTCACAGAAACATGTTTTGATACCATTAAGTTTATTATCAGATAATTTCAACAAAGTCTAAGTACATTTAACCAAATTTTTTCGTTATTAAAACTTTGATGGTTTGTTGACAAAAACACGTAGAAATGTATAGAGAAAAGGATTTCACTATTGTTTCCTGTCAAATGGCTCACAAAAGTATTATTCACACGTTCTCCTCATATTTAAAACAATACAGTTTTTTTTTATTGCGGAAAATAGATTGCATATACAAATTTAAAACCTTTGAATATTTGCTTTTAAAAAATAACTTTTGATTTATGTACATCTGTTTTAGTTTCTGGCTTTAATTAGTTCTCTGTTGAGCAATATAAAGTGGTTCCATACTTAATAATCACATTTACGTAAATATTTCCTTAGTTAAATTAAGATTTATTATTATGTCTCCCTGGACACATTTGGTGGACTTGCAAACATCGGTAAACAGGGTTGGGTGCAAAATCTTTTACCGTTGTGACACTATTTTTGACAAGTAGGCCTAAATAATATATCGGCACTTAAAACAAGTTGAATAATTATTTCCTTAAAATAAACTATTACCAAATTTTCATTTAACGCATACTATTTTGTGTCCTAAAAAGAATAAAATAAGTATAAATTGTATTTTAAATGAGTTTGTATTTGTTTGGTAAATATTTTCACTTTTAAATTTTGCTATATCATAAAATTCATTGTACCTCGTGGTAATTGAATTTCACCATTATTAAATAATCCATAATATAATCTAAATTAAAAATCCTTTCCAATTTACAATCATATTTTTAAATAATTGTTTAGTTAAAGACCAGTTAGCAGAAGAAGCAGAGTCACAGAGAGGCTAAATTCGCTCGTTCAGTGTGCTACAGTTGGATCCTATAATACAGGTTGCGTTGGCTCGACTTTAGTGCGCTATTTGCAGCTTCCCATAGGCTTAGTTTAACCAACTTAAAGTATAGGCGTAATGCATCACTAGAAATAAACAAAAAAACAATACTAACAGTACAAAACAGCTGGTCTATTTTGAAGTTCCACTTGATAGACCCATTAAGGATATTAGATGTTCCTCGCAGTAACATATCAAATCCTTACTCCTAAACTCGCGAGGCGTAATCAAAACACATATTTATTTACACTCACGACACATTCTTACTATGTTAGGCCACTGCAAACAATACATTACAAGAACAAAGATCAAATAAGCTTTAAAATATTTTATGTTGTGTTTGTATACACGTTGTAAACTTCGGATATTTGTCGTTATCCAACTTCAGAGAATATTATCGTAACGATTTATATTTTGTTTTAAAAATAAAGTATATTGATGATCCTGTATTCCGACTGCTAAGTAACATTACATCAGGTTAATTTTTTTATGAACTATTACGGTTATGAGAATAATTTTTATATATTTTTGATCAGGAAATCTATCTAAGCATTTAAGGAACGGGTAATATTTAAATTAATTTGATAACAACATAATTTTCATTTTAAAAGTTATACCCAAAGATCTGTATAAAGTGTATTACAAAGGGAAACAATTGCTAAACAAATATAAATATAAATATTTCCTGTGCTTTTAAACTGTGCAGCTTTAAATGATAAGTAATACAAAACTATTATGAAAATATATTAATAATTGGTAATTTTGACAGAAAGATCATATTATTTTCTTTTAACTTGTCTTATCCATTTTAAATTTATTCTTGTTAAATAGCTGCATGTTTAGTTTTAGATTATTAAGGTAAGTATTATCACTTTTTTAAATGCGAACGGTATTTTAGGCTAACTCTCGGAGTTTTAATCTTAGAAGCAGCAGGAATGTAGGTTTTCACTTTAAATAATGTAAACGCGTTGTTTAAAGAAACCTGTATCTTAAGAAAAGTTATTCAAATTTAAATAACCCAATTAATACGGATAATTTTCTTTATTTTCGTAAACATATGAATTATTCAATATTCATGTAAGTTATTTACTCTGAGATAACACATCTTGGTATATACAAATGTACATAAACTGAACATCCAACTAAACTTTAGCCAAAGTATAAGTACACAATTTGCAACTCTAACGGGTTTAACATCAGAGTAGATCAATACAAACTTAACTTGTTTCACCGCTATCGGACTCCAGGGAAGTTAAAGTAAACCACGTGGTTACTTTGCCATTACTAAGAGGAAACAGTTTGTAAACCTTATTTATTGTGCTTTAAATTTAAAGAAAACATAAGTTAAATACTTCTAAAATTTAGATTTTTGTATTCAACAAATATAAAATGACAGTTTGCTGGAAACGAAGTGATTGGGTTCTATTGTTAAATATATTTTTGCGTTATTTTGTTTGAAGGAATACACCTTTGAGTATTGCTCATAACTCCAGAGACACCCTGTGTTTTACACATCTAGGTCGTAGCGTTCAATAGAATGTTCCTATTGTCGTTAAAACATAGGAGGGAAAAGAAAAGGGAGTGGAATTAAGTTGAGAATGTATGACTCCGGAGAGACTTTTGTATTCCCAAAGCCAATGTCATAAACTGGTGAACGTAAAACCACGTAGAGCCGTTACAATCCCAAAATAACCGGTGTTGAGTGTTGTGTACAATATTTGCGTTTTATACACAATGCACAATAATTCCTCTTTATATTTTAACAATATAATTTATTTGAATACACTAAACTATTACTCCATTGGTGTCAATAGTTTAAAAAGAAAAATATCCAAATCTAAATTTTTCTTTAATCCTTCATTAAAAAAACTTCAGCCATGATAAATAAAAACTTAGGATAGGCTTATGCTTAATTAATTTAACGGTTTTTATGCTTACAAAATATAATCAATAGCTTATTATCTACCGTATCCTACAGAGTATGTGCTAGAAAAGTTAACCATTTGCTTAAACTGATGATACAATTTATTTGTTTTTAATTAATAAAGATTAGCAAGTTCTGAAATTTACTAGCACCTTCTTACAATTTGAATTTAATTTGAAACATTTAAAGGAAAGATAAAATAACTCGTAAGTTGCATCAATGGAAACTTATTTGAATCTTAGGAAATCTATGAGTTATTCTGGCTAGAATAGATTTCAAATTAATTATCTACTACTGTACCGTTTAATGGGGGTAAGGTTTTTTAGTTAAGTCATATTTTTGATATCTTGGTATGCTACAATAGTGTTTGATTGGTAAACGTTATTTAATTGTAATCCAAATATTGACATTTGTTAATAACAGGTAGTTATTTACTACTGATTTCTGATGCTTACTTACAGTTTCGTAGAATGATTACCATAATAATTTAACACAATTTAAATAATTATATGTAACCATGTGTAAATATATAATGTAAACCTAAATCAAAAGTTTTGTACAAAGTTATTATAACCGTGGCTTTGGTATAACAGATAATAGAGCTACAGTTAATTACTAATGACAATAACTCGTCATTACTAGGCGTCATATATAGAGTTTTGCCCCCTTACACGATCAGTATTAATTTCATACTATTTCATGAGTGTCATATGGTAATGACAGTATTACTGATCCTGTAGGGTTCGCTTTGAACTTAATTTTAGGTTAGGCCTAAACACGTTTCTTGAATGTATTTACATTAATTAATAGCAACGGACTTAGCAAATTTAGAATCATTTAAAAACAAAATTACTCTTCGTATCCAACCACTTTATAGGTTAGGTTAACAAAATAAAAGCAAAACCAAATTCTACGAAAAGGCTTATTTATTTTAATTTTAAAATCTTTCATAACAATATCACAGATGAACAGCTGATGCAATTACAAAACTTAACACAATTTTAGAATACAGTAGTCCTATACTGAACCAACACACGTTTCCTGAATGCAATTACGTTCATTATCGTAGCAACCAACTTAGAACATTTAGAATCATTTCATATTTATTCTTCACAAAGTGAGGTGTTGTATATGTAAAAAGAATCGATTGTTTATTGGAGTCAAATACATAGTTTTCAAGGTAGCTGAGATGAATAGCTATACTCTAAAAATACTTTAATAAAAATTTTGTCCAGGAAACAATAAAAACTGTAAGGATTTTCATGTTCGTAATCTTAGACCACAAAAACAATTTTCAACAGCTGACAAGTGCCGTTTTTGCACAATTATTTGTTCACATTGTATATGTGAACAATGGACTAGTGTTAGTGTTATTGGCTGGCCTGACGATGCTACCTATGGGAGCAAAACACTTAGCCATTGCTCCAGAAACAAGAACTACTATTGACTTAAATTAAGGTATGTTGATTAATTAAAGTAGTTCTTAAGTTAAAGAATGAATATTAATTTAGCTTTAACAAAAAATAACTGAAAATTCTTTTAAAATATTGTTTGTATCTTAGTAATGATACCTACACGAAAGTGTCATTTAAAGTTGATGGTTAGAAGTATAAAACTGTGGCACTTAAAAATATTCAAGATAGATAGAAAAGTCAGTCTCTAAAGTCATAAGATAATATTTGGGAAAAGTTAAGCGTTAAATTTCCATTTTTAATAAAATGTTTGAAATTAGTTATATTATTTTAATTACATATATACAAAAAAATTAGTCTTTTTCAACATCGGAAAAATAAAATGGTTTTTCTTTACAGTTTCTAAAAATTTAAATATTTCAAGATATTCTATGATATTCTAGATTATTCTATATTGAATGTATATATATACAAGACCAAATTTTTACACTTGATAATTTGTTCAATTCTGCTGATAAAATAATGTTTGTAAAATAAGAAACAAGCATTTATTTTTGGAAACATTTTTTTACGAGATAAGTTTGTAGATAAATTAACTTTTAGAATTTATAATCGCACCAATGTTATTCATACAATATTTCTTCCAAAACACTCTTCATCACACCATAAATTTTATCAGCGGATGTTAATTGGCTAAAAGCAGTACCTTACTAAGGTGCTTCTCAAATCACACTGCATATGCAATGAGCTAGACAGAGAGAGCAAAGTGTCAGTGTTTTGACGTATTGAGTTACCGTCTAATCTAATTTACCTGCTGTGGCTAATTAGTGTGTCCTGCAGGATGTGTCTAGTTGGGAGATCACACGTCACAGGATACATTGAAACAATACATTTATTTATACATTTTAATCAAAGTAAATAGTAACCTTACACAAATATTACGAATAATAATTTATGTACATACCTTTTGAAAACGTTAATTCCTATTCATTATTCCTTTATTTGTGGAAGACCGGTTTCGATCTCTTAATCAGACCATTCTCAAATCTTGCACTATGGTACGCACCTAAATTATTATTCGTACACCCTATTCTGGAGGCTAAAATACCTAAAGTGAATTCAAATATATTACGTCTGTGTGTGTGTGAATAGAAACCCTCTCACGCCCCCCTCACTTAGAATAGAATAGAATAGAATACATTTATTAAAACACACTAATTTTACAAACAAACAAAAGAAATACACAATAGAACCGTGTTGTAAAAGCAACTCCAACAGGTTAAAAACCCAACTACTGGGGCGCCATCTACACAAAAATAAAATAAGTCATAAATAAAACTACGAAACAAATAATTAAACAAAACAACCAAATACAAGTTCAAACACATTATGTACAACTAAACAATAATAATGAAACATAAAAACTAACATATTATACCTAGCTGTTGAATCCCATCAAAACTTGAAAATCCACAGTCAGCGCTGGTTTAATGTAGACAAAGTCTCCCTACGAAACCTCAACAAACCCCAGGAAACATCCACCCTGTGAGCGACCACATTATACAGAGCAATTGACGAGTTCAGCGGCGACGACGCATGGGCATTGGTTCTAATGCGCGCCTGGTAAAGTGGTCGTCTGATTCTTATCCCATAAGGTGGAACATATCAGCATATCTGTCTTAGGCTCTCAGGATCCTCAATCATGCCACACATAACTCCTCTCAAGAAACACAACCTCAACAAATTTCTCCTAACTGCTAACGAATTGACTTCAAATGCACTTAAAAATTCTTTATACCTTATTGTCCGAATTTGTTGGTTATTAAATCCAAATTTTTATAAAACAACACACGCAAAAATCTTTTCTGAACTTGTTCTATCATATTTATATAGTATTTTGTTGATGGTGACCAAACAATACAGGCAAATTCCAGCCATGATCTAACTAGACTATTAAATAAAACTTTCAGAACGACAATATTATTAAAATCCCTCCCCAACCGACAAATAAAACCCAAGGTGGAATAAGCTCTCTTTACTATATTAACAATATGACAAATAAAAGATAAATCTTGTGACATAGGAACCCCCAAATCCTTAAAGCTAGTAACTCTATTCAATAACTGTAAATCAATGTTATAATTGTTAATTAAAGGCTGTAACAGTCTATAATATGACATGACGCAACATTTTTTAATGTTAAGAAGAAGTTCATAATTTTCACACCAAATAGATAATCCAACAAAATTGTTTTTGCAAAATTTAACAATCATAACAAGTTTTAATATTTTTAAAAAATTTCAAATCGTCGGCGTACATTAAATATTCACAATTATCGAAACACTTGGGGTTAAGTTGGGTATAATTTTAAAACAATTGATGACTACATATTTATCTACGTTTTATACAGTACGTTTCAATAATTAAATACCTTTTACTGAAACACATAGTTTTTATCATATTAATTACTCACAGAAAAACTAGTTGAGAAAGTTTTAGTTTTTCTATTTCCTCTTTACTTTTACCATATTCACAGACTTGAATGCATCCAGCTACAAGTTACCCACAGTTATCACATGACACATTTCAAGTCGCCACATCCGCGGAAAGAGCTTCCTAATATTAAAGTAGTGATTAGAAAAATGTGCAGTTTTCGAATCTCTGAGTCATTTAAAATTGTGTAAATGTCATGGTGGACCTCAATCTTTGAGACACATGTTTTTTTGGTACCAAGTCACACTTGTCTTGTTTTATATAACAATGATTTACCTTATTTTGGTTCTACCATGTGACTTCTTATTAACACTGACGCGTTTCAGTGTATTTTCTCCATCTTCAGAGTATTTATATTATTATCACTCAACCGAGATCACACATTAAGATCTCAATCTTTGATTTAAACTTAATTTCGTTATCATAAAGGAGAGTAAAATTATGAGCGGGGTAACACAAGCGTATGGGGTAGTGTAATACAGGTACAACGTGCGTTAGACCGGAAAGTGAGCCGTGCCACTTAATGTGGAATCTGTGTATTTCTTTCTATACCTTTGCAGTCAGGGTAGCAATAAACAATATTCAAATCTGAGTAGTCGTATTGCCTACACAGCACCTTAATAAAGTCTTCTTACATTAATTTCACATCATGGGATAGTGTTTTGAATGCTACAATGCAATGTTGAAGGAACTGATAA
>JAGFPH010008310.1:995-38026 GCA_018207615.1 Philaenus spumarius
TTTGACGCATATTCAATGCTAATTTTCTCGAAGAGGCATTCCATGAAATTCTTAAAAAAACTACACAATATACACAATCACTTAAATTATATGTTTAGCAAGGTATTTATTTATTTAATGCTACTTTGCAGACGAGATTACTTTATGAAATATTACCAAGATTATCAAGTAATATTGTCTGCAGTGTTACTTGAATATTCTAAGAAACACTTTTACTAACAAAGTACATTAGATCAAACATTTTCAGAATGATGAGATGTAAATAAATAAATATATAATATATAAATAATAATAAAATTTAAACTTAGAGCACCGGTAATTATTGATAACTAAAAATTTAAAACAACAAATTTTAAGTAATCAGCTTCAAATTAAAATAAACATTAAAAATTATTATTTATTTAATGTAAGAGTTGCAAGCGAGATTACTTTATGTTGAAAAGTTACCAAGGTCCTCAAGTAATTTCTTCTGCAGCTATAAAGTTAAAATGTTAAAAAAAAATCTTTGCTAGCAAAATGCACTTAAAATTGTCAGAATAATTAGATATAAATAAATATATAATATACAAATAATTATAATCAAATTTAAACCTAGAGTACTAAAATTATTGATGACAAAAATAAATAAATAAAACATAATTTTAAGTTAAACTTCTAGACTAAATTAAATTGCACAGTGTCAATTTAAATTTAAATAGTTCAATTGTTTAAATTCAACTATTAAAATAAGTATTCCCTAAGGCCTAGAGAAGGAAAATTTCTATAAAGCAGTTTGATTTTATTTTTTAAATATTTTATCTCAGCAGTAATTATTATGTTATGTGCTTATCTGCATATAAGCTACTCATTATTTATAAGTATTTATAACTTTTATGTGTTTTATTTTATAAGTATTACACATGTTTTATTAAACTGCAGTATGACATTCAAGTTTTGGTGGTTTATTGTAATAAATACAATTATTTTCAATAATGTGACACATTTTGTTCAATTTCGTATTTAGTTTTCAGAAATGTTTCAGAGAATCAAATTAAAAGTATGCTAACATTAGTACACTACAACGGTTTATTACCTACAAATTAGTTTTATTGTAACTCTGTCTTCTTCTTACATCTTTAGACTAATTGCTTACAGTCTACTTATTGCTTTGTGTAGTGTCAATACTAAAGTTAAAGAAGAGCGCTTCATAAAAATGTTACAGGTTTGCTAAGAAATTGAAATTATTGTAGCAAAGAATACTTATGAGAAGCGGTGGGAATGGAGCAAGAGGTACCACCGTGACGTCATCACAGTGGCAGCACGGGAACGCTTTCCTTGGCGGACTGGTCTAGCCCTTGTATTCTATAGCCCTGGTGTTGAGCTCCCTCTGAGTCCTCACCTTCCCCATACATTTCCCCAAAGGACCACATCCAAATCAGTCTGGGAATACCCATAGGTAAATTTTCTGTAAGAAGGCTAGTGAGTAAGAGCAATTTATTTGTACCTACCAGAGGTAACAATAAATTATTTGTAACAACCAGTGTATTTATTTGGCTCCAGAATCCTGGGTTATTTATTCGACGCAGCATCCTGGGCACATTTGCCTCATTAGGAAGTAAGCGTTACAGATTAATCAAAATATCGAAAATACAACTAAGGTTAAACTCCTTATAATATTGGTAATTGGTTTACACTTGATAGAACACAGAATCTCACAACTAAATAGTTTATTACTCAAACGGGTTTCGACGACAATATCGTTATCTTCATTGATGATATTTATTAATAAGTCATTTATTTATAGTCATTCAATCCAACATATTATTAAACTTTGACTATCTAGAGACGCGGGAGCGTCCCGCCCGCCAAGTAAATCGAGAACGAGACGGCGACCAAGAACACTGTTTACGGGACAGAACAAGTACGGGTTTCTACTTTTTGTTTTCGACGGAGTTATAGACTCACAGAAATAACGGATAGAGGTTAGATTTTGCACACACGTTCGATATGCTTCAAGGAACTGCATTTTGTGCAATTTAAACTCCATAAGCTCTAAAATGGGGGGTTAGTTATTATGGGTTGGTTAGAAAGTGTCAAGATTTTGTCAGAGTTGTTCAATTGAGGGAACCCTGAAAAAGTTGTCAAAATCTACACCCGATAGGCTATGTTCAGTAGAAGGCGAGTTATTTACTGTTTCTAAACGCTGAAAATGATTACAGAATGGTTTATTATTTCTTAAAATTTTTTTTGTTCATAATTCAAAAATACTCAGTTAATTCAATTGGGAAATGAGGTCACGTATTTCCTCATTATCATTATTTCAGTTCAGTTGAACTATTTTTTACTGATTATAAATTCAAAAACACTAGGCCTATTTGTTAAATTTTAATAAAACAGTTGATTTCACACATCATCTGTAACACTTAAACAAAACCAAGCGTAGATTATTCTTTGGGGTTATGTTTACAAATTCAATCATAATTTCTTGTGAAGTTGATATTTTTAAAGTATGAGTTATAGAACTAATGTATACTATAATACGTTATAAGATTTGCTTTGAGGTTATGAACTGTGTATAAATACAACCTTTTGTCATCAATATATTCGTTTATAAAAATTTTAAGAAGAATTACCCATTCGTTTAACTTTGTAAACATTCTTACATTTTCGTATAACATATTACATTATACATTTTTCCATTATATTATTAATAACTTCTAAATCATTTAATCTATCAATATGAAATAAAAAGCGATTAAAAGATATAAACGATATATAAAGATAACATATAAAATAATGTCAAATAAAACATTTTAACAAATAGGCCTACAGTTGTATAATCTTTGTAGTTGTGTACTTTTACCGAGTTAAAAATCCCTGTCGGCATAGTTAGGTAACCCTAGATGAAGTCTGTTGTTTTTAAGAAAAATATTTGAGATGGGCAGAAAAATAAACCATGTCCCCTACTACCGTTATAATAGCTCCCCGCCAAACAGCGTTGAAAGAAATATCAAGCTCCACGCCAAACAGCGTTGAAACAAATTTCAAGCTCTCCCCAAACAACGGTGAAAGAATTTTAAAGCTCTCCGTCAATCAAATCAGCGACGAAAGAAATTAACTATTTTACACAGGTCTTGGTTTCTATGTGCACATCCAAGACCGAGGTGCGAAGCACTAAACATGCTCCTTTGGCGGGATTTCATTCATATCAATTCTTTTTTCGGCTGTGGAGGTTTCCTTGCGGGCAAATTTTTACAACAGGGTTGTTGTTTGGGACATTTTATTAACTATATTTTGTTGTTTGCACAAGTAATTACTAAAATCTGGAGTTTAGGAATCATATTCGCTCAAGATAATGATTCCCAGTTCACTTCATGTTATAAGTTTAATTTGTATTTTGCTTTATGATTCCTTGCTCAGTTTAGTTTATTTTATTACTTTAAAAATTACATATAAAAGTTATTAGTTCCTAAATTATTAACCTTATATAACTATATATTTTGGAATTAAATTAAAATAAAGTTGCTGTCTCACCTTGTTTACATACATCTTGGTATTATAGTCTGGGGGTTTTACTTACACAATATGAAGCAAGATTTCATAAACTTTAATGTAGCCCATTTTTAATATTTTTCTAATTAATATTGGTAAACAAAACTGACAACACAACAAAAATTACGAGTAATAACAAACCATTTATTCAAATTATATTTGTAGTTAATTAAAATGCTGAAAATTTACCTCAAATATAGTTCAAATAGGGTTTTCCATATTGGAAGAATTGATAGTTAATTTTACAAAAATAAAATAAAATAAACTTTTTGCCTGACTCTAAATCTGTACGCTGCAAACGATTTTATCTTGACTAACTACTATATTTCACAATTTAAAGAGTTCAAACTGTATCATAATGCTTTTGACATATTTAAGGATGCTATCCTGAATAGATGAGCATAGTTTAAAGTAAAAAAAACTCACAGTGAAAAGTTGGGCCTTAGTTTGGTAACTAAATTTATATTAATCAAATGTTATATTTATATTTGATAGTATCAACCAGTCAGCTACAAGAATATTATTATTTATTTGTTGCCATAGCAGCTACAGATAAATGTGCATTTAACCATATTTTAATGTAAAAGCTGTTTATCTGTAATAGTAAAATAAACTTTTATAATAAATTAATTATTGAACTTATTTTAAGCTCACAAAAAGTTTAAATTATCCACAAATGAAAGGTCTTTATTCCCAAACAGGTTCAGTCATTTCTGAAAGAGCCTCAAATATCGAGGTATAAACAAACATACAATTCAAGTTTATGTAGTAAAACCAAAAGGATATAAAAGTTCAACGTAGAAATGCTGTACACCTTTTGTAAAAGTACATGATTTAGAGATTATACAGTAGAAATAATACAATGCTTTTAGATTCAGTAACCATCAAAGAAAATTGTACCACACGTAGTTTTGTTGAAAGTAGATTTGTTATACGTGCGAGCCTCAAACTGCAGTATATTATTGTGTTGCGTAACTATTTTCTACTGTTTTGTGCATAAATTCGATAGTTTTCGTAATGGATGTCAAGATTACAAAATCCAAAACAAGAAAAATGGTGAATGGAGCATTACACATGAAAATTAACAGTTATAAGTATACAAAAAAATAGTTATTTGATATGTAAATTAAAAAAGAGTTGTTTATGAGCTGCATATTCGCTTGTCATCCTTAGACGTTCTTACTACTGTCTCATCTTACTCCTATATTCATTTAAGAGTCACTTACAAAATCATCATTGAACAAATCGCTTCCGTGAGGTAGTAGTAGTACGTTCGTAATGACTGCCGCAAACACTACATCTTTCTGCTATACCTGACATGAGTACCGTACCAGTTGAGAACCTGAGAAATGACGTACAATTAATTAGTCCTATATGTACTTGGCAAAGGTTTACAGTAATGTTATACAGCATAGTTTGCTTCATAATATAAAAGCAGGTTAGAATAAAAAAATAACTGATAGTTCGTGAAAAAGGAACAACTACCAATCATAATTATATTTTTAAAATATATTAATTTATTTTATGAAGATCAGTTTTATATATATAATGCTTGTTTATACCTTCTACAGCTTGTAAAGGTGAACATTTAATTTGTAGAAATAATGCATAAATCATAATTATTGCTTGCTGCTGAAGTAATGATGATGATGATGATGAAAAATGTTTGACCTATTTTGAGTGTCACGTTCAGCGAAGAAATCTGCATTAACAGTGCAAATCATGATAAATAAACTATAACTTTCAAACATAGCCCTTGTTTGCAAGTCTGTGCATTCACAGGTTTTAATTTTATTTTTACCAAATTAATAGAATCTATTAATTTGCAGTTGAAAAACAAGGTTTGTAACGTCAAAAATCTTTTTGAGGGGAAGGGCAGCAAGCGTGGGTTAAATAGTGTGGGTAATCATCTATGACGTCACATCTTTTTTGTTGAAATAGAAGAAGTTGATGTCTCGCCTTAATGTATTATGTGTCTATTACTGTAAGAACTCTGAACAAAATATTTTAGATACGGTAAAGAAAAATACAACAACCACTTTAAAAAAAAAGTACATATAAAATAAAGAAGAGCTACGTACTTTGGAAAATAAACACTCCCATACGTCACATCTTAAAATAAAACCTGACAAAGGCTTTCCATCAAGCATCCACAAACTCACCATAGCCAAAATAGTTAATTTCGTGAATCCGATTTTTCATCAAATCCCATAGGAGTGAATGTTATACAAATCTTAACGTATATACACGATTTACAATGAAAACATTGCTTTAAATAGTTAATTATTATCAATACAATAATTATTACAATAATTATTGTTTAATTATTGTAATTATTATTATAATTATTACAATAATTATTATCAAAAAGTTATTCTTTTCTATTTGCTATGTTTTACAATGTGTAAGTTTGTCAATATTTTAAATAATAGAGACAGTAATAATTAGTGTATAATACAAACTATATTACATTTAATTTATATATTTGATTTGTATATGATATTGCACTTTATGATTAATGGACAATGCAAATACATTGAAAACTAACTAATTTGACTCATAACTAGTTAATCATAATTAATTTCCTGTTTGTCACAAATTTAACCACCATTCATTGTTTCATCTATTATTTCATTATTAATGTACGAATAAATTTCCGGCTTGATATTAAAAACAGCACAGCGCGTGTGGTATCGCATCCAAATAATGAACAACACCAGTTTCAGTTTGAATTATAAAGTCCAACATAGTAATTGATATTTACAAATACGTTGCCTGAAAATGTACTACCTCACTTTGGAAACAGTTATTATTTCTATTGGTTCCTACACGAGAGATTTTCATTGCGTTACAATTAAAATTAACAGGTTGTAACAATTATGTGAACTCCTAAAAATAAGTAGTTCGGAGGTTTAAAAAGTATTTTGACTCCAAAGGGTTTTGCTTTTGTTTTTGGTAGTCGGTCTCCGAGAAAAACTCTTTATTATATACAGATTTGTAATAACAGAGATACATAAAACCACAGCTGTTATTTAAACTACTGTTTATGTGTTGTGATAGCAACATGGATTCTCATTGTTGAATGAGTCATACAGGTATTTAGAATCTAGACTTGTATAAACGGAATTCAGTTTTTTGTTTAGTTTAACGAATATACTTTATGCCAGTCAACTAAGCAAGTGTATAGGCTGGGCGACTCTGGCGCATGCGCCTGATTAAGGGGGAGCAAAACCACTCGTGTAGGTTAAACCTTGAGAAGGTTGTCCTAAGCTATTGCATTGGTATTTGGGCTCGAGCACGACTAGAACATCGCTTGTATAGGCAGGCCTACACTTACTATTTTACTAACAGTGTCTTATTTTAGATTTTCGCCTTGATCGCACTATATTTAAATTTGCAGAAAGCTTGAATGTATATTGTGTAGATAACAAAACTCCCCCAAATTCATTACTGTTTTCAAGTGACTTGACCGAAATTAAGTTCTTCATTATTTTTATAAACAAATATCTTTCATAAAAATTGACAATCATTTTAGTTTGACTACGAATTATAGTTTATATGTTCATGAACGATTTCTTAGAAATTACTAAAGGTTATCTTCAAAATACGATGAAATATAAGTTAAATCGAAAAAGAACGTGTGGGACTTTTTCGTAACGGTATTGCATACCCTTAATAAAGATTCCAGTTGAATCTGTAATCAAATTTGTTTGGTAAGTTCGAAACATCAAAAGAGCAGGAAGAACTTTAATCGCAAGAGGTGTAAAGTTTTCCTGCTAACGTCTAAAATTAAATGTGTTTTTTAATTAAGAAATGATCTGACAATTTATCATCAAGAAAATTTCACAAAACTTTTATATGTACACAAGAAAACTGCAAATGTGCCCCTATAAAGTAATATTTATATCTGAAACAAGAAAGCTTAAGCAACTTGATTTTGGCTTACTAGGATAAGTTAAAATAGAGTTAATTGAAGCTTGGCTTGACATAAAATAGTACGGGAATTACAATTAAATAAGGGAATTTACAAATTCTGATAAAGTAGAAAAAACGCGAACTAACTATACGGTTGGTTACCTGTTGAAAGTTACAGTTCAACAAATCCATTATTTTTTAAAGGGTTCAAAATAACATCACAATAACAATCGAGATATATTTTGGAGCACGTATATCTCAAATTCAAAATCCAGTGAAAGTTTATTTATGAAAGAAGTTTTCTTTTTTAATTTATTACAATCTTAATCCATAGATTAAATAAGTAATACTTATAATAGAAATAAAGTGAATGAAACCTAGTTAACTAAGTCCTGCAGTGTATGACGCTTAAGTCGTCTTTTGTAAAATTCAACGTATAAAAGTTGGATGGATACAAGTTCACATGTCGATGAAGTCTCTTTTCATGCCAAGAAGCGCAGTCTTGAATTGCCACATTCACACTTTTAGGTTCAGGGGTGCATGAAGTTTATTATTCCTTTGTTACCATCATGCAATTGTAATTGTACGAATAATACTATTTTGTATTTACTGATTAATGAATTGTTTTGAGGACCTCAACTTAGTTCAGCACCATATGTCCAAATAGGTATAACTATTGTATATACAATAATGTCTAATGATACACGACTGATTGGGATATTCGTCCCATCAACTAATACAGATCGTGCAGTTTTCGTTTGATTTCTTACATACATGATGCTTCCAAGGTATGATTTTCACCAAGATACCTTCCAAGAAGATATTTATCAGATATCCTCTGTGAAATTAGGAAAGTTTATTTATGAGAAATCTTTTGTAATCGTGTGATGAGAAGGCAATATTCTAGTCCACGAAGTTCGCAGGTCTAAGCCTAAGACGTTTTGGTTGAGGGTATTTCAAAAGATGGATTATACTGTACAACACTACCAACTGTTTAAGAACTGAAAGAATTTTTTTTCAAAATGTCAGATGAGAAAAAAGTCTAAAGTTAAGAAATGAGACGCATAGCATAACTACTCCTTCTGTAACAGGTCTTTAACCTCGAGCAAAATCAGTTTCTGTAATTATAATATGTTTCGGATATTTACGAGTAGTATGTGTATTGTTTATTTTTGTTTTATCCCATTATGTTTACTGTATTGTACTATATTTATTATTGTATTCTTGTTGTTTACGTTTGTAAATATCTTGTAATAAATTATGATGAAATTGTCAATAGAATTAAACAATTCAATCATTCATTCGTATTTCTTTATTAAGATAATGTTGGTCACTTTCATAAAGCCCCTTAAGTTTGTTTTAATAATTCGCATACATACGTTCCATTTTTATTTTGTACATTTTTATAAATATGTGTTTGTAAAACATGTTATTCTGTTTAAAAACTTACTTTTGAAACATTCCTGTATTTTTTAGGAACAAATTATTTTAAGAAATAATGTTGCGATTAAATAGAGGAATATAATGAAAAGAAGTTTAAATAAACCAGTATGAAACATGTGTTCAAAATTAAGGACAAGATTTAAATGCATATTCATGAAAGTTGACACGAAATATTACCAACTTTTGGAACCTTCGATGAGAGTTGCAAAACAAGGTTTTTTTTACTTCTGTATGATTGATAAGAGACGCACGCTTTCGATGTATGTACTAGAGTCGTTGTCTTACAATTATGCATTTATACTGGAACGTAATTAGTGTTATCAACTTTGAAAAAAAATTCACCCATTCTAATCTTGAAGGAACAGTAAACGCAATTAATACCAACAAATACAAGACTATGTTAAATAATTTAACAAAATAGAAGTTTTTCAATAGTCAAGTAAATCTAAAAAACTGATAACAAGATATTAATAAAACAATATGCTTCAGCGAGATTTAACTAGTAGCAATGGACCATATTTCCAGACCAATTTCACCTGTAAAATGCAACCAGGATTTCCAGGACATAAAGTTAACAATTCTTCAAAAATTTACTCATCAATTGTAATTGAAATCTACCCAGTGATCATTTACCATCATAAACATACTAATTTAGAAATTGTTAACTTTATCCAGTGAAAATAATTTTAAAGAAATATATAGAAATTTGAATAAAACGTAAATTTTGGTGAGACATTTAAAATACTTAAACTAAAACTTTTTAAAACCGTAAAAACTTACTTCAATTAAATCCAATTAAAAATGTTAATGTTCAGCTAAGTATAGTGAACATTATGCAGAAAGGAAATTAAACCTAAAAATATATTTTTGTTTTAAAATAGAAAATAGATAAGTCGGTGGAGGGTTTTAAGTATGAATATTTCCTTAAACGTTGGAATAAGATTGTAAAACCGGGGAGGCATATTTTGTTTAAACTTGGGAATTGTTGTTCAGGAACAAAATTGCATGGAAATAGGATCACAGTTTCTCATTTTATCAGACTGAGAGACGTTGTATTTTATACAGTATCCACACGTACGTAAAACAAATATTTCAAAAGTAATAAACAAACAAATTATTGATAAAATATAATAAATCAAATCCGTATAATTAAATTAAACACAGCCTGTTTGGTTTACACTCCATTTATCACTGAAGGCTACCGAATTAATAAAGCTAGCACACCTTATGAATTGAATATCTAGGGGTCACTAGAAAATTGGGAATTCATAAGTAATATAATTGCGTGTTTAATCAGTTTAGACTTTTTTTTCAAATTTAATTTTGTAATGATTATTAAATTAGTAGTTAAGCCGGAAAAAGAGACCATCTTTACAAATAATACATGAATTACGTGTATTACAGTTCATAACTTTACAGTTTTAACATTTCAAATGAAAATTAATACAATTTACTTGAATGGATGGATATTCTGATAGTAACGAAGACAATTAGTATGAATAAATTATTAATATGGGAATAACAGTGCAGTTTTTTAAAGTTTTGAGATAAGACTTCATTACTGTTCACGAGCGTTTTTACGTTGCCAATCATTGGCTTTGTGAGGACAAATTAGCATGCCAACTATTGACTTTCAACCACTCAAAGTCAACTATTGTTTATTTTTCACATGATATGTCGAAACAACGTTTTTCGTAAAAATTTGTTTTTAGAAAATAACTTCTGTTATAAAGAGAGAGTGAAACTTAATGTATTGTACTAAAAGTAAGCCTTTAAAATCTTGTAAGATTATCTGAAAATCTAACACACTTATAAATTTGATTAATGTACTTTAAATGATCCTTAAAATAATACAATTTGTAAATCTATTTCAATTGCAATTATTGTTTCAGTATCAATAGCAATGAACTGCACTCTGGTTGCGGAAGATGTCTCAGGATCTCCCTTCATCATACCTGTGGCTTCTCAAATTAACTGTACTTGGTTGTTTAATCACAATGACACGTCTATTGTTCATGTAGAAGGTGAGCGAATACGTTTACATTAAACTAACAAAAGTTAAACTTATATCAGATGGCTAAAAATTAAGATAACTACCTTTGTACTACCTTTCCAGACTATATGTTTACATGTCTTTCATTTGGGGAAATCGGAACGGTCTATTTCCAAAATGTTAAATTCTAAATTATGTTTTTAAGACAGATTACGGTTAGTTATAGCCATAAATTTCTGTGTAAAAGTAAATGTTACGTCATTTAATCTCTTAATATTAGTAAAAAAAAATTCAAAACAAATTTAAAGTTAGATAGATTTTTAAATCGTAAACTTCTAAACTAAAATACGATCAATGTTTTGTCAAACTTATTAGTAATGTCTAATTTTAGTAAACTCTTGAATACTCGATCTGTATTTTTTATTTATTGTTATTTTAAATACTTTCCTCATTTACCACTTAAAAGTCATTCAATAAAAAAATCATTTTATTAACTTCTACTATTCATAAGGAGAACATATTTTGAAAAAGAGTTCTAATTACCCACACCCCAAGCCAAACTGCAAAATGAATAACAAGAAGATATATCAATACCTTTTGATAAGTCGAATTAAAGTACAATAATAACAAAAAGAAAAGGAAAATAATGTGATATAACTGTAATTATTAGTTTAGTATTAGACCTGTAAACAATTATAAATAAATTATGTATGTACCATAGTACTTACATAATTTATTTATAATTGTTTACAGGTCTACCTATTTGAAATATTCCAAATGTTTTGTCAACTCAAAGGAAACGTCTTCACTATGGTCAAAGCCATATGATCCATTAAAGTTTCTTAGGCACATTTCAGTACGCCTTGTAATTTAAAATTACTGGTAAAAAATAGATTAATTGTTCGCACTGATTAAATATTTAAACAGATATCTGTAAATTATCTCTACTTTTTAGTTATGATTCTAAAAATATTAGAAAATGATTAGAAACACATTTCTAAGTAAAAAAAGCGAACGAATTTTTCGATTTCTATATTATATTTACAAATATTCTACCTTCTGTACTACCTTTTAGTTAAGGTAATCACATTAAATAAATTGATATTACCAATAAAAAAGTTTGGGTTAGTTGAAAGTTAACAGCTTTTTAAATTTGTTGCCCTTATTATGTAAACATTGTCAAAACAGAATCTTAGTAAAATGTATGTGCTTCTGATTTTGATGGATGCAGGTCTTTACGATGTGCCGGGAGCTTTGATAGTGCTGCTATCTGTATTCTACGGAACAATATCTGTCGTAGCTGTCGTAGGCAACTCTTTGGTAATGTGGATTGTAGCTACAAGTAGACGAATGCAGAATGTGACAAACTGCTTCATAGCTAACCTCGCGCTAGCCGATATAGTCATTGGTCTGTTCGCTATACCATTCCAGGTAACTACAACCTTGTATTGATAAAAGGTTTTTACTCAAGTTTTAATAGAAGTAATTACGTAAATGCAATTTATATTGATAAAGAAACACATTATAGAAATGATCTGAAATATTATAACATATTTTTTATTTTGTATGTTCTTGTTGAATGTGATCATATAACTATTTATTTGTAAAAAAACAAATTATCTTAAACCGTCTTAGCATATAGTTACAAAAGATCTGTAGAAACTACACCATTTGTTTAGCATTAAGTAATGCAACTAAACATATAATGTTACTTGCGACTTTGAGCTATCTAAAACTCTCATCAGCTAATATTTTTGAATTAACTAAAAATAATAATTTAATTTCACAGGTAGGAAGGTACAAGGAAACATAGAAACAAACAATGTTATTTCCGACTTTCAGACATATCAAACTCTCATCGGCTAATGCTCTTTGAATATAAATAAATAATAATAAACTTTATTTTCACAGCTATGAAGGTGCATCTTAAATACATTTTATTTCATCCAAATTATGTATCAATCTCTCTAAAAAAAAAATGGTGGTAAATTCGTAGCATTTTTCCTACGATAAACTCGTGAAAAAATAATCTTCCGAACAACTAAATTTTGCTTATAATATTTAATTGCATTGGAGAAAAAGTTCTGTAAAAGATTATCTCAGACGTATTGAAGGCTTCATTCAGACCAAGTTATTTGGGCCATAAAAACGATATTATTTGATGATTGATTACATTATTTGGTTTTTATTGAATGTACCTCAACCTATGGCCTGCGAACCTCTTCATTCTTCAATGGAAGTTGTTATTGAATTGTTCTTAAATTTGTTTTTGAATGTTTGCATGATTGATATTTTCATGAAATACCATTACTAAAATAATACTTATTAAAATACTAATATGTCAAGTTTTTAATTATTGGATGTACACATTTGGATTATATTAATAACTGTATAATCCTGATAAATTAAAGCAGCGGAATTCTCTAAACGTTATTTTATGTGTAAGCATAAAAGAAATAATCAGAACGTAAATAATAGATTATACTAATTTAATCTTATTTTTTGTTTAGTAATTAAAATTTAATTAGTCGTTTTACAGTCTTTCCGTGGAAGGATTCTGATTATAATTCCTATAAATAGATAAATCCCTCTAAGAAAATTTATTGAGATTCTTTTGATGTAAGAATTTAATTTGAGATGTTATTGAGCCTTTAACAGTGTTGAAAATTTGCTTTGTTCGTTTAAATTAAATGTCTAAAATAGTTCAAAACAATGTGTAAATTAATTACAGTATACAAATTGTTATTGCTTCAAGATAAAAAGAAATGGAAGTAATACTATTATTAAGGCTAAAGTAATTTCAAAACTATTTGTAAACCTGTGACAGACACTTAAAACATGTAAGTTTGTTTAACATACACCATCTAGTGTTTTTAAATATATAAAACATGAATACATGAATCCACAAGCTTATCACAAGCTTGAATAAATTCACACTTTTGAAATGAGCAGTGTCTCCAATATTGGAATTGAATGACATGAGTTAATAATTCAAATAAGAACATACTTGGCCATAGTCTTAGGCATACTTAATGTATTTTATTGCTGTACGGAAAAATTATTATAATAGTTTATATATCGGTTAATTCTTTCATAAAGTTGATATTATTTAAAATTTTATAATAACTTGACCAAATCTTCATAACAGGTTATCAATATTACTATATTAACAAAAACTTAAAATATATTGAAATAGTGCATGTAATAATTTAATTACCTCATAGAAACTTTAATTGTTTAATTTAATAGAGTTTAAATAATTAGAGATGTCTAGGGGAGACGCCTGCGTGCAACCATCTACCATTCTTCACACACATTTCTGCATTATTTATTTAAAATTTAAAGTTAACTAACTGAAGCCAACGCAACACTAAACGCCATATTAAATAGCAACATCATTATAATACAAGTTATGAAGTTTACGATGTAACCAGACGAACAATGAACGTTAATAAGACCCAACATAACTTCAGCCTACTCCTAAGTTAAATCAGCTGTCAATGGTATTTCAGCTGAGAAATATTATTCTACGTGTAAGTTAAAAGGTGATGAAGACACAACTGATTACTGTACAGAACATATCAATCAGTTAAAGCATGATATTGAAATGTATAAGAAATTAAAATTTACAAATTGTATTTTTGTATAATTAGTGGTCTTTAACTTTGTTATAAATGCAATGTCAACTTCAGTATTTTTCTTACCAAATTGAGGGCAAGCTCTTTAGATTGGTATACAAGAAATAGGCTGTAAATGTTCGGTTTTCAAGGTACTTACGAGTAAACATTTTTGTTTTTGAATTATTCACCATCAATGAAGAAAACGTTCGTAAATATTTGTAATAAATTGGATGCGATTTATATAAAAGCATAATCTATTAATCTCATTTATAGTAACTTATTAAACATGCAATCTAAAGCCTGTGCTAATGGAAATGTGCTTGCATATTTTATGTATTTGGTCTATAAACCATTTAAGGCTACGCAGAGGTACTGTGGTCTTACAAAATACAATGTGCAGCTATTATAGTCCCCCTTTAGAGTTGTTTATATGAATTTAAATTGTACTTCTGCACAGTGCACATATAAGTACTGTTGTGCATAATATGTCCAAATCATATTCTGTATCTGTTATAATATTATTTTTCGTGTAATATATGAGTCATTTTAACAAAAGCAATAATGTCAGATTTAGTTTTTGTGTTACCCCTTTTTCACAAATGTATTTTTGAAGACAATTTAAACCACTTAAATATTTCAAGGGTTTAAAGTTATTTGTATGAGATTAATAATCAACATTAATTAAGGTGAACGATATCACTTCTATAACGTACAGCGGATAGAAATAGAAACACATTTAGCTCTGATAACATCTAGTGGTATCCTGTTTAGTTTTGAAGTATGTAATTAATTTATACTAGTATTCCCGGCAATGCTTCGCCATTGCTTGATTTTATTATAGGCTATAAATATATATTTAGTTTAAATTAAGAAACACAATTAAATTAAGAAACAACCGTCATGTAAATTCTGTGGTTTATACGATCCCAATTTCCTACCAATGTACATGTCTTATTCTTATTATTTTTGACATTTTATTTTTTAATTAATAATATCAATAAATCTACAGAGCTTTAATATTTAAATACTTAGGCCTAAACATCCACATTAAATACCCAGTGAACTGAAAATAAAATTATAAAAAGTAAAAATGTTAACAACACTGCCATAGGTTATAAATACAAATATTTAGTTTCTTAAAACGACTTTTTATTTAAGTGAGATTACTTAAGATTAAATTCGTACGAGGTATAATCAATAAAATATTTCTTCCATAAGATATAAATAGAAAGTTTGTTACCTAAGGTGGCAGAGCCCTAGTGATTGACGATAAAACCAATAATTTTGGAACATCTTCAGAAAAATTCATTTAATTTGACAATCAATCCTCAAAATAGGTCAAGAAGTAAAAGCTTGCTGACAATAACTTCAAGAGAAAATGTTTTTCCTTCTGTCTGTCAGTCACAGAAGATTTTCTCTATAACGCATAAAGGCAAGGCAATTAAATTTATTATTATGAAGCAAAATAACCCGGGTATGTTCCAACAATCTGAATTATGAAAACGTTTAACTAGGAAATTTTTGAAGCCAAAGTTGGTACTAAAAAAAAAATATATTTTCTGAATCTTTCGTCTGTGTATCGTTTGAAAAGTCTTTATTTAAATATTCGAAACATTATTAATAATTAGTTTACTACGTTATCAAACAATTTAGTTAAAAGCAGCACCCATGGACATGAAAATTATTTGTGTGATATTTATAAATTATATAACCTTTTTTATAAAGTTGGTCTCTTAAGCGAAACCATTTTAAAACTTTTAAAAGCAAAAGTTTTGGTGGTTGGTTACAAGCTGACTCTTCGCTAAAGACAAAAACGATGTGCTAGTAACTTTGCCTAGTGAAGTTTCAAAATTAGTAAGAAGCGACTTGTGTTTAATCAAATGTTAAAGTATAACCTCAAATCGGTATTTTAAAGAATTTTATATTATTGCTATTTTACGATATTACTAAACAATTTCAGTAAAAGGTAATTCACTTTTGTAAATTACTGAATTTTCACTGCCTATATTTATAAAACAATAAATAAAAAGTAATAATTCTTGATATTTAGATCAAATATAACCTGAACACAAAATATCAAAATAAATACGTTTACTAACCTCTAAACCTAACTGTAACTGTTTAATAAAACTATAACTTTTAAGCAGTTATACATCACTGAGGATGGCGACATTGTCGTTGAAACGCGTTTGAGGTTAGTAAACGTATTTATTGTGATATTTTGTGATCAGGTTTTATTTTATCTAGTAACTTTCTAACAAGTCAAGCTCATTAGTTATATATTTAGATATTTAGTTTGTTATATATGTAGATATATGTATTTTGTTTATACAATTCAACCATAGTTGTGTAGTATTTATTTTCAGAGTTTGTAAAATCCATAATATTTCTCTTAACTATTCCACAATAACTTAAACACATAATTCGGTAAATATGCAATGAAATAATATCTCAAAGTAATATGTGATTTTAAAAATACTTTAACGGCACCTGTATTTCAACTTTCTTTCAACATACAAAGGTGGATTCCATAAATTGTTTAATATAAATAATATACGTTTGTTGCCTACTATGGTATGTACATGGATTTTATTTTGTGTTTAATTTAAAAGCTAGTGAAGTGTATGGTCATTATCATACAATGTTTAGGTCATATAAGACGATTAAACATACTTTTTGATTTGTAGCTGAATGTAAGTTTTAAATGTAATTTTATATGGGGGGTATACAAATACTTCTCCTTTTATTACATACTTATTTTGGTGTGTTGATTTTCAGATTTTCCACAAAATTCTAAAATTGTTTATTTAGACACAGCTACTCTGAAACGAGCAACGTGTAATGTGTATGTGTCATGTTCAATGACGACCCTTATCCGTTTAGTCCTTAGGACCGTTGGAAGTCCTTGTACGTTTAGTATAATAAGTGTGGTTGTCACTTTTGATTCAAACATATTCTACCAACAGAATTAAACGATGACATTATTTTCAAAATGCCTTGTACTCAAAGGCGTATCGGTTTTATAAATTTAACAAAACTCAAAATTGATACATAGAGATGGAAACTTATACCACAGGTTTAAGTGAATTAATTGTTCATAGGTAGTTTCCTAGGTTATATATGTAGATTTCGTACACAATTTCAGGAATTTAATTATTATTTGAGCTTTTTATTCAAAAACCTACCATTTCTGTCTAAATTGGAATGTTTGAATTATTAGTTGTTTCTGTATTACGTTTATTAAATTGATAAATGTACAGTTTTAATGACAGGTTTCAGTTATAGGTGAAAAACTTAAAATTTAAACCCATAAAAATATATCAGTTTTGTAAGTCAACAATATGTATTATGCATTGTCTTGATAAAACGTTTCAAATATATATTAAACGGGAGTGTTTTTATCTACTGCTCCCCAAGAGCAAAAATTTAATTTCAAATAAAAATTTTGAAAAATGACTAGGTTTTATAAATATATATCAGAAAGAATTAAACACTTTTAAAATTATTTATAAAATATGTAACGTATTTTAAAATAGGGGCGACCATCAGAAATATTAAGGATAGCCGACATATTTGAAAAATGGTTGATTGTATGACGTAAATTAATGTAGTGAAATAGTTAAGAATAAAATCTCTAAAAATAAACCGACTCATTACATTAATTCATTTTCCGACAGAAGTTTTACAATTATATATTTTAATAGTATTATTAAAGAATGTTAAAGTAATTTCAAAATGTTTTAATTTAAAAGTAAAATAATAACTTAATTAATGTTGTTTGTAAGTTAAATTATACGGTTACACAATAAACTGGTCAATTTGTAGTACACTAATTCTAGAAGAACATTTCTTAGTACGTTCCTTGAACCAGTATTACACTGCTTACACAATAAAATTCTCACAGATTATCTTTCAGGTAAACTGAATTTAAAGATTAAACATTGTTAAAATATATGTCTTAAACTTTATAGATAGTTGTAGGAATTAAATAAAAATAAGTGATTCCACTACAATAATTTAAATTGAATACTATTATATTGCAAGGAATGGATGAAGTTTTAAATATACAGGGTGTCCAAAAAAAACGTTTACAGACTTTGAAATGTGATTCCTGATACAAAAGTAAAGAAAAAAGTTCCTATGAAGGTATGTCCGAAAATGCATATTTGCCCAGATATCCGCCATTTTGTATTTTTCATAAAATATTTTTTTCTCTGAGGTTTTTCAACCGATCCTTTTGAAATTCGGTATGTGTGTAAAACTAGTCCAAAACTACCAAGCTTAAAAAAATCAACTTGATCAAATGGTAAATTTCAAAATGGCGGCCGTTTAAATATTTAAAATTTTAATAATGGAAAAACGATAATCCGTACGAAAAATTGACAAGAATAACTTTTTTTGCAAAATTTAATTACCAATCAAACGACACCAAAATAATGAGAATCGGTTCATTAATAACTTAATTAGATTTTAAATGCATGTAAAAAAGAAAGCAAATTATTTCATTAATACGAGTTTGATTAGTTAATATCAGCTGTTTTATACGTAACAGCTGATTACAATGGTCATTGTTGTAACTGTCAATAAAACATTATTGTCAACATTAGACTTGTTCTTTCACTAACTTTACATCTGTTTGAGTTCACCGTGTTCAGTGCTTGCTTACTTATTTAATTATCTAAGTTTTTAGTTATTTATCATCATGGCAGGTAACCACTACTTTAGTAATGTAGAAATGACCGACATGCATCTGATGTATGGGCTTGCAAATTGCAACAGCAGGGAAGCAAGACGCTTATACCAGCAAACATTTCCAAACCGTACATTACCTTGCCATGTAACTTTTCAGACAATCCATCAGCGTCTCAGAGAGACAGGTAGTCTTTCTCCTATGAAAGTCGGCAAATCAGGGCGGCCACTTGTGGTAAGGAATCCTGAATTTGAGGAAGCTGTATTAGATGAAATTTCAAACCACCCTGAGAAAAGCACGAGGGAACTTGGCCTTCAGTTTCATGTTAGCAAAGGAACAATATGGAACATACTGCATGAGCAACAACTGTACCCGTTTCATGTGCAGCGTGTTCAAGCTTTGTTGCCTCGAAACTATCTTCCCAGAGTAACTCTCTGTCAATGGTTTACTGAGAAATGTCGTGATCCCAATTTTTTGAGTAGTGTCCTATTTACCGATGAAGCCAAGTTTTCAAGAACGGCCGTTACGAATCTTCACAACACACACATATGGGCCATAGAGAACCCACATGAAATAACACAGTGCCATCATCAGTATCAATTCTCTGTAAATGTATGGGCCGGTATTTTGGACGACTATTTATTCTTTAGTTTCCTACCAGAAACTCTGAACGGAGATAGATACTTACATTTTTTGACTGTAGACTTTCACGAATTTCTTGAAGATGTGCCATTGGACGTGCGCGAGAACATGTGGTTCATGCTTGATGGGGCGCCGGCTCATTTTGACCTGCGAGTTCGAGAACTGCTAAATCAAACTTACGCTAACAATTGGATTGGTCGAGGTGGTCCGGTGCCTTGGCCAGCAAGGTCGCCCGATCTTAACCCATTGGACTTCTTTTTGTGGGGACATCTAAAAGCAATCGTCTATTCCAGCCCAGTAGAATCAGTGGAGGATCTGAGAGTACGAATTTCAAATGGTATTGAGAGGATTCGACAAACACCGGGTATTTTTGAGAGAGTGAGACAGTCAATGTCGAAGCGTCTAGAAGCATGCATCTTAAATGAGGGGCGACATTTTGAGCAGTTACTGTAGCCTTTTACTATTTCTTTGTATTAATAGTGTGATAGTAGCATAAGATCATGTTAACACAACATTAAAAATGTGCAATCTGACATTAGTTTTTATTTATTTACACCATAAACAGGTTTGTTAAAACAGGATTAAATGAGTGGTGCAATAGCAGTTTGAGAGCCATTAGACGTCCATTGTTGCGCTGAGCCATGCGTTGACAAGGGCTCATTTCCTGTCATTTATTGCACATAACTCAGTTATTAATGAACCGATTCTCATTATTTTGGTGTCGTTTGATTGGTAATTAAATTTTGCAAAAAAAGTTATTCTTGTCAATTTTTCGTACGGATTATCGTTTTTCCATTATTAAAATTTTAAATATTTAAACGGCCGCCATTTTGAAATTTACCATTTGATCAAGTTGATTTTTTTAAGTTTGGTAGTTTTGGACTAGTTTTACACACATACCGAATTTCAAAAGGATCGGTTGAAAAACCTCAGAGAAAAAAATATTTTATGAAAAATACAAAATGGCGGATATCTGGGCAAATATGCATTTTCGGACATACCTTCATAGGAACTTTTTTCTTTACTTTTGTATCAGGAATCACATTCCAAAGTCTGTAAACGTTTTTTTTGGACACCCTGTATATATACAAACAAAATATAATAAAAATACAGTAGTTGTACGTTACCTTTTAAATTTCGAGCATTCAATAATTAATATAACATGTGTTTTATAAATTGTTTTCAAGTTTTCAATTGCAACTAGTTTGCTTTAAGATTGAGTTGTAACATAAAATTATAAGAATCATTCTTAAGTAAACAAAATATTAACAACATTATTTCCAAATGATTTATACATAGATAAGTTACATTTAGTCAAAGCAAGTTAGATAGAAGCATAATTTTTTTGAGACCACGGTGATTTTTTATGGTTATATGTAAGTTTAGGCCTCGCAATGTAGGCCTAATTTTTAAACACAGTACACAACTAAAAATGTACGAAACTATTTATATTAGGCGACACATTAAACTGATTTTTAATCATGGCTCACTATTACTTTAGTATTATTTAACTACTGCATTACGTGTTTATATACAACTTCAATGCACTGATAGTTGGTTCTTGTCAGATACGATATGTTTTAAGAGAACGAACATTTCGCATTAACGGATTCTCCACAGAGCATCGTGAAATATCGACTATCTGAGAATGTTACTTCTAGTGTTAATACAGGATGATTCAGGGAGATATGCAGAAACTTCGTGAGCTCATTCTACATGTAAAAGTTAAGAGAAAAGTTATATAAACGCTTCGTTTTCCAGATATCCGCCATTTTGTTATTTTAATAAAATTATTCTAATCTATAGAAATGTTTGGCTGATTGAGTTCAAACTTGGCATAAAGTTTTCCTAATCTAGTTTTGTAAAACATTTCGGAAATCTGGAAAACTAAACGGGTTAAAAAAACAAGTAAAAGAACAAGTAGACAATTAAAGTTGGCATAACACATTATGGAAAAAGAACCTTTTTTTACAAAACTAAAATTTTGTATAATATGTCTTCGTTAAAATGCTTAAATTTTACGGTTTTAATAATCGCTATTTTTTAGTTGAATAAAACCCTTTGACTTGTGTGATTTATTTTAACTAAGAATACAATATGTAGACATTTAATCAAATTAATTCACAACCTCTGGACCAGCTATAAGTAATGCCAAACCAGCTACGGACTTAAGCAGACCAAAAAAGTAAATATATTTGTCTATATACAGGTTGATTAGAAAAGGGGTTCCAAGAATTCAGGGAGTGATTCCTTACATTAAAATAAGATGAAAAGTTTCAATAAACATATTTCAAAAAATGGTCCGTTTTCTGTCAAGCCACCATTTTGTTGTTTTACAAAATAATTCATAATATAGATCAATGTTTGACTGATTGAGTTCAAACTTGGGATACAATTTATAACCAATCATTCTTTTTAAAATGGCGGCTATGTCAAGATACATTTTTTGTCAAATTACATGACGTTTTATTATGTCAAGATACATTTTTGGTCAAATTACATGTCGTTTTATTATGTCAAGATACATTTTTTGTAGCCCTTTTGATTCCTTATCGGATAGATGTGTAACCGCTTGAACACGTTACCAAACAGTGAAAGCACGATATATATTATCCTGAACTGATTTGTCAAACCACTTTCGTTATTTTGGATGTCATATCACCACATCTGCATTAATTGTTTGTTTAGTTTCAAGCGGCTTTACTGCAAAGATGGAACCTTCCTTACTTCATGTGTGCATTCTGTCCTTTCGTGCAAGTCCTTACAGTCAACGTCAGTGTTTTCACATTGACCGCCATCGCAGTGGACAGGCACCGGGCTATACTAAATCCTTTAAGGTAAAGCCTTATAAATAGTTTATACTATTAAGGCCTGTATTATACCATCAAATTTCTTTGTCAAAGATCTTTGATGCAATATTTGATAGTGTAATATGCAATCTTTTATCAAAGTTGGTATACGTCAAATTTATTTGTCAAAGGTTCTTTAAGAGAGAACCTTTGATCAAATCTTTGATCAAAGATCTTTGACAAAGAACGTTTTTGCTTTAATTTAAAAAACTATTGCTTTAATCTGTTTTAATGAATTGGGTTAAATATTTAAGAATATTTTAGATTCAGGCTAGTAATGAATGTTGATATTTTTGATTCTGTTATAAACGAAACTAGTTAAACTTTTCTTCTGCCTTTGTTAGTAATTAAATCTTTCTTTGCTACGATATTCTTAGCCGTTTCGACATCCTGACAGTTCGATTGAAGCCCATCAGTTGCGATTGAAGCATATGCCTTTTATCCGATAAAGGAGACAAACCATCTCTTTTCGACCAACAATCGCGCAAACAATCCATAATCTTATTTATGGATCTCATTTCCTGTTTTAAAATTCCGGCTAGTGGTAAAAACTTAGTCTGCAACTAACACATGGATAACCTCGCCTTTTTTTTGTAGGATAAAATTTAACTATATCAAAGCCCACTAAAGAAAACCGTTGCGAAGCGGCCAATAGGATGGGCGCGCAGCGTTGCCATATCTACTAGCCTCGAACACTCCTGGTATTTACCGCTCGAGGCTTGATCGCACAGTTTAAAGAATTATAAAAATGCGTTGAGTCAGCCGCAGTCAGTTAGAAGCGCGGGAAGAACGTGACAACGTCGCACTACGGCGATTGGAGCGTTCAAGGTCTCGACGTACACAAGCCCGTCCCTCAACGGTATTCTTTAGTGGGCTTTGATATAACTATATTGCTCACCCTAAATCTTATATTCTGTTTTCGATTTACAGTGCAAGACCGTCGAAGCTGAGAGCGAAGATTTTCATCGGTTGTATTTGGGGAGTAGCGGCGATGCTGGCTGCTCCAATGGCAATGGCTTTGCGAGTTACTATGGTTACCACCGTTGACGCAAGTAAGTTTCATTTGAATGGTGTGAACAAACTGTAATTCAATAAAGGAAAGTCTTATAAATCTTTTCTTACTAAAAGAGCAATAATTTCATTTTCTTGTGTATAAATTTATTTCGGGGATCTCGCTAACGGCTCTAACGATTTGGATGAAAATTTGCATATAGGGGGTTTTGGACGTCAGGAATCGAATGCGCTAGGTCGTATGCCTGCAAACATGCACTAAGTAGCTCTTTTCGCCTATGTAAACTCTGAACTTCTTTTATAATACACCTTTGAAGTCACTAAATAGGCGAATAGCAATATAGTATGGAAGGAAGTACTTTTTTAAGATCCGATTTAGTCATGATAAAACTGAGTCTATTCAAATATAAAGTAGTAATAGATCAACTGTAAAAAAAATACTTTAATATAGCAGGTATTATATTCTAATGAAATTTTAAACTATTTGCTCGTATGTTTTTTTTAATTTTAATAAACAGTTCATATGTACGTAAAATTGAAAAATATTAATATTTATTCAGTATGTGCGATTCGTATTTACATACATTTTCCTAAAAAAAATTACAAAAAGAAAAATAAACTGAGCGATGCTCGGTTTTAAAGGTACTAAACATATTAATTTTAAAAAGTGAAACAAACTTCTATAGTATTATTTGCGGACCATCAGGCCAGTCCGCAAAAAGTCGTAGTTTTTTCAAAAGTCGTTTCTATGATATTCATTTTCAATTATACAGAAACAACGTATTTCTACATAAAATGTTTTTAATTCGGCCAACTAGAACTCTAGATATTAGGTATTACTGAAAATAATGATGAAAACAATCTGTCGATAAAAAACTGTGTGTCAGTTCTATAAAAGGGTGGTAACCAAAAGTTTTGAATGTTATTACAAAAGCAATAAAACAACAAATATATAGATATTTGTAAACTCAGCTTACAACAACTGATTTTGAACAACATCAAAAATAAATAACTTTAAAAATTGGCTGCGATTGTAAACTCAGATATAACCCAGAAATTAACTGAATCTAATGTTAATAAACACATTATTTAAATATATTTAGTTTGCTGAGTGAACATTTAAATCTGTTTAGAATATGAGCATTAAAAATAAAAAAATAAAATAAAACACATTATACATTAAAATCAACCTTTGTTCCAAATATAAATCCTATAAAGTTTATAAATTAAATATTGGCTAGGCTAATTTACTTGACTCGCAATTGTGTGAACTGGCAAACTCTTGTGTTTAAAGTAGATTCATGTAGAGTTTGCTGTTGTATAAATATGACGCCAAACTCCGGGAGTGATACTACACATCCTACTTATAAAAAAATGTGCCGTGAACATACGTCTGGAATTCCTTTGTTTTCGAGTTATCCTTCATTTTTTTACAAAATAGTTAATATTTTTGGAAGAAGGAAAGATTTTGAGCTCAAACTTTGTATACCTGTTTGTTGCTTAACCGTTTATCACTGTACAAAAACCCAGAACGTTCTTTTTAATATATTCAAAATGGCGGCCATTTAAAATATTGAATGTCAAATATCTCTAAAACCTCTAACTTTACAAAAACATACTTTTGTTAATGACAAACAAAACGTTTTTTGTATTTTCACTATAGCTTAAAGTATAACAAAGATATTGGCAACAAACCCAAAAATGTATTTCTTGGTAGTTGTTAACCATACCTAGAATATTAAAACAATAGCTGTTTTAAGTACTAAAATTATTATATCAGTTAGCTTCATTGTTGCTCTTTTCTTTGAAAAGTAAACAGTTAATGTAAAATACCCATTAAATTTGTGTGTTCGTAATTGTAAAACATTTTTAAAATGAAAATCGTCATTCATTAATTTATTGCCATTAAATATGAATCAAAATTACTCAAATAATGAACTTTCTGATATGTATTTTACATATAATCAAGCCAATGGAAATCCAAGGGAGGTTAAACTGCTGTATCAAGGAAAGTATCCAAACCGTCGCGTCGTCAGAAAGATAGAAAATTATTGGGGAGTTTTCATGCACGTTTGTGTTAAACTGGACAGTTGGGAACTGTCTTGATTGGTAATGGTAGACCTAAAACTGTTTCAACATCAGAGATAGAAGAAAGGGTGTTGAGCAATGCGTTATAGAATACGGATTTATCTTTCAGAAGAGTTTCTCTGACAGAAAACATATCTCATACAACAATATTGAATATTTTACACTTGCAATAATTACTGTATCCGCACCATCTGCAAAGTGTACAAGGTTTACTACCAGGTGGAAACCAACATATGATTGCATTCAGTCAATGTTTACTTAATAAGTGTGACTATAAACCACAGTTTATATCGAATAATTTTTAATTTCAATAAAGACGGTATAAACAACTTTCACAATAGACGTGTTTGGTGTATGAAAATTCTCAATCAGTATTTCATTGAAGAAGTCGACACGGATTTTCATATAATGTTGGGTCATCATTCTGCATTAATAAGTGCTTTTCCTTTTGTCACATAGGCTACTCGTAGATTTGGTGACTGTAGTTATCTGCAATTCATTACAAATAAACTATCAGAAATTTTACAGGAATTTCCTTTGCAAAGTGTAATAAACATGTGGTTAATGCATGATGGTGCGCCCGCTCACTTTGAAAATTATGTCAGAAATATTAAATTATTTTTTTCAAGGAAGATGGATCGGTCTGGGCGCTCCCGTTGGCTGGCCTGCACGCTCCCCAGATCTGAACTCATTGGATTATTATCAGTGAAGTTATGCAAAGTCTTTCGTTTATTCAACTCCAATTGCCTATAGATAGAATTTTAGATAGAATACTATAGCGTGAACATCTGCCACTAATGCCACGTGTGGTTTATTGTGTTAGAATGGATTGAGATCACATTGAACATTTGTTGTATCTTGTATGTGTTTAATTAATACACGTTTTTGTTCCATAAATAAAATGTATGATAATTTAAAAGGCATAGTAATTGTTAACTGATTTTCATAATTTCTTATTGTTACAAATTGTTATCACATTTAAAAAACTCAATAATCGTAAAATATTTTAGTTCGCGATAACTTTAAAATATTTAGTTTCTGGAGTAATTATTTTTATTGTTGACAACACAAAATAACAAGACATATAGTTTTCGTGTCTTGCCAATATCTTTCTTATACTTTGAGCTACTTCAGACAAAGCAACAACAACAAAAAAAAAAAAACATTATGTTTGTCATTAACAACGTAAGTGTTGTTTGATCTCTTGTCATTTTTTGCAAAGATAGCGGTTTTTGGGATACTTGTCATTAAACATTTTAAACGACCGCCATTTGGAAAATATGAAGAAAACGTTCTGGTATTCTAGAATAAATAGCTATACAAAGTTTGAGCTCAATATCATTTCTATGTCCAAAAAAAATTTATTTTGTAAAATAAATTAAATTACGGATAACTTGAAAAAAAATAATTTTAAACCTATGTTCATTGGGGATTTTTTAATCCGTTAGGTATGTAGAAAACTTCTCGATAATTGGCCTCACATTTAAAATAAACAATAGTGGCAGAATTTACCTACACTTTGTAGATATAATAAAGCATGAAGATTTTTATACAACTCTTGGGTGAATATGTACAAAGCATTCAGACCAACATTATTGATGGATAAGCATATATTTGTATTTTTTAAATAAAATAAATGTAGATAATTTATTTTCTTCATGAACGTCAAAACGTTTGTCACACAAAACGTAAAGGTAGTATGAAGTGATTGAAGGTACAACTTAAGTTTAAATTCCAAGATGTTCAGCATTAAAAACAATTTAATATGGTATCCTACTTGACCTACGTTGCTCTTTGAAATTTTTAAAAATTGGTTGTTTTATTTCTCACACGTTCAAAATTTGTTTAATGATGGATAGTTTTTGGAATAGTACCCGAGTTGGACATTGTTTGAACGGTTTAGCAAAGATTGGTAAAATTTTGAGTTCTGAGAATCAAACTGTTCAAAGATATTAAATAAATATACGAAAAGATAAATTTTGTTCGTTAAGTTAACCATGTTGAAACGAGTACAGTTAAGTTAAATCTTGTTTCAATGTTTACTTTTAAAAGACTATTAAACTGGTGTAGTCTTAGACCTATTCCTATATTTCATTTTTTCATAAAACACTCCTATACTCCAAAATGTGCTTATTGGATCACTATTATTTTAAAAACAATATTTTCTTTTTGCTATCTTTTTTGGATAGGTACGAAACCACGTGACTAAACTGATTCGTTTACGTTTTATACCAAGCGCAAGGATGGTAGTCTGATATTTTATGCATTTGGTGATACGTAGATAAACAACGAAGCATTTTATCTAGCAAAAATTGTTTCCCTTTTATTACAAACCAACGTAATTTTTGAACGTATGTTTCAGTGGGCCGCGAGTACGACAAACCATTCTGTAGTAATGTTCATTTCACGGAACAGGAGATGATGACGTACCGATTCGTATTGGTATTTCTGCAATACCTGACTCCACTATGCGTGATTTCCTGCGTGTATGCAAGAATGGCGCTTAGGTTGTGGGGTTCCAGAGCACCCGGAAACGCTCAGGACAGCAGGGATGCGAATCTTATGAAAAATAAGAAGAAGGTACTTTATTTATTTTTAGAATATTTATTAAACGTTTAATAAAAACTCTACACCCGCGATATAGTTTTGCTTCCAACTTCTTCGAATGGTAATGATCATATCAAATTTTAAATGGTTTTACTGCGGGACTTTCTGCGACAAAAACTGTCACTTTTGAGATAATTGTTGGTAGTTCTGTTAAAAGTTACTTTGCTTTCTTGATTAATTTTGATTGATCTGGCAACATCACAGGTACCAACTATGTTAACCGATAGGAAAAAGCACTGAAATAAATATTATACTTTAAAAATTAAAATATTTATTTTGCACAAAATAGTTTATTTTCTTATTGTTCTTATTTTTCTGATAGCAAAATAATGGAAGGACATCTGTCTAACGACGTACCAAGCTACTGAGTAAGAAAAATGTATTTGAAATCCATATTACATATTGCATTTATTTCTGTTTTCACTTTTTTTATATAAAAAAATGTAACATGAAGTAATTGTCTACTTTATAGTTTAGGTTTGATATAGTATATATATATTTTTAAACTTATGATAAAATATGTTAACTTTGGACAGCTACCAACATGTTATAAAATGCGACATCTACTAAATTGTGACACACAGACGAACACACATGTTTTAAGTAAACAAAACTAAAATGATTTGGTGACATTACAGTACTCTAAATATGATATGTACTATTTCATTTTTTTTTTCATTGTGGATAAGGTTCCCGAATCACTATCTTAATACAAGGTTAATTTATATTACCTGTTTTTTCCGACAAGTGATCCACTAGTATTAAAAACAAAAAACAAAGTTATTTTCTTGGGGCCACAAGAAAATAACTTTGTTTTGTGTTTTTAATACTAGTGGATCACTTGACGGAAAAAAACAGGTAATATAAATTAACCTTGTATTATTTCATTTTGCATTTTTCTATACATAAATTTACATTTTACGTTCTTGTTACATCTTTAAAAAGTTTAAAACACTAATTACAATATTTCTTATCATTTTAAAACATTATAAGAACAGCCTAGTTAGAAACTAAACTTTTTGAATTTGAGAGCTGTTTTAACTGTTTTGAACATTTTACTTTCTTATTTCAGTATACTCAAAATTAGAGTTCAGTTTCACGAAATTAAATAATATAAAGTAAAAGTATATTTATAAAAGCCAATCAATCTTTCGTGCGACCATACAGCCCCATGACAGAGATAGCACGGATATGATTTTAAGAATTGCTTTTTGTGTTGGTCACAAAGTCTGTTGCTTTTCTTAGAATGTGTTTTTTGTAAATTAAATATTAAATTAAAAATAGTTGACATAAATAATATAATCATGCTGTAGGTTTTTCGAGCTAATCACTTAAAGTTTCTGTCGATTTTTGGAATCGTATTCAAAAGTGATCGGTTAATTAAAAAGGATAATAGTTGCCCCACGTATCTTTGGTTATCGTAGTTAAGTGTATTATACCTTAATATAATATTAAGGTATAATACACTTAATAATATAATACTGTATTTTGTTTAATTTAAATTATAGGTAAACATTTTGTAAAACGATGTCTAGATACAGTTTTGGTGTTAGTGTTGAGTTGTCAATAGTATAGTTTTGTCATTTAAAGCAAAAATAAATGAAAATAAAAAATAAAATAAAATCAGCATGCAAAATAGCACTTTGATACTTGAATTTTGCACAATTTTCTTTCAGCCTTTTAAATTAATTATCCAATCTTAACTACGGATTCAAAATTAGCGTCAATGTAAACCCTCAAGTAAATTTTTGTCCAAGATAACATCAATATTTCTCAATATTGTTTTCAAATTACTCACTTTTGAAGCAACTAGGGGCTAAAAATGCATTTAAATTGTTCTGAATGACCATTGGTTAAAAGCGAGGCTTATGTCATAATAAAACAAAACATTTTCAACCAAATTATATTTTAAAAATCTTTGAAAAAATTCGAAAAATACACTTTTGTTTAATAAAAGTGCATTAAAGTCCCAAATAATTTGTCCAAATTGTTTTGTTCTTGATATATTATATATATATAAAAAACACTAAAGAGAGCAAACCAATCTGACGGAAAGAAAACTTAACGAAAATCGTATTTTTATATTTTACACTGACTATATTTTAAATAGTACGTACCCCGATATTTGTGAAATTGCTAAAGTGCTTTCTCTCTTTAAAACTCAAATCAGAAGGAAACTGTCGACCAAACTCATTGCTTAGTGTCTTTGGTACAAAGTGTTGGAACAATCGTTAAGGACCAACTAGTATTATTTTTGAAATACACCGCACTTGCGGTTGCTCAGTTCAAGTTTATAAAAGAGAAAGTTATTTCTAACGTTTGATTTCACCTTCCATAAAAAATATTAACGAAGCTATTAATTTAAATAAATGATCTCGGTTGTTTTAATTAATTTAGCTAAAGCATTTGATTCCAGTGAAAGGAATTATTACCCAAAGCCTAAACTAATCGGTGTTCGCGATAAAGCGTATGACTGGTTTTATAGCTCTTTGTCACACATGTTAGGTAGTTTATCTCGTTATGCGGAGCAGGCAGTATTTCATAAATAGACATTAAGTCTTAAAAAACGTATTTAAAAATATTTAAAAAATAATATCTACGAGAAAATTTATTTTATGGACGAGAATTCGAAAACAGTTTGAGACAACACTTGATATATAGCAAACCTAAACCAATGTTTTGATCAAAATTTACTTAATAAAGAAAATCCAAAACATTTAAATTTTAAGACATTAAATCTAAAATGTTATGTGTTTTCAAATGATTAGCAAAACTAGAATCATCATAGTCCAATCGCCTACTTCTGAAATGCTCGCTTAATCTATTTTTTTTTAGATTTTAATTTAAATACAGATTTTAATGTACTTTATGTTAATTGTAAGAGTAATAAGTTAGATGCTTTGGAAATTTTAGAAATTAAGAGGTTAATTAATAAGGACGTAAGTTTAGTTTTAAATGAATAAATATATTTAAGCAATTCGCCACTTCTACAACCGTTGTTATTGACCAGTTCAATTCCTCCCCCATCCCCAACCTAACGGTATTTTGGACTACCTGCACCCAACTGCTGTGTGGTGGTTTTGTTTTGTTTTTCCTTTAGTCTTTAAGTTGCCTTCGATAATGCCGTAGCTGGCGAAACCTAGGTCGGCACGGCTCAATCAATAAAAATTGTGAAATAGTACAAACATTTTTTCATTCTTTTATTTATAATGGAATTTCAACCAAGAACCAACGGTCATTATTATAAATAGTTTAAAAAGTATATCAATAAATATATGATCACATATATTATTTCTCAAGGCAATTTTTTTGTCGGTACGCCATAACTTCCTTAATGCATCATCAAATTACATGAATGAGGCGTCATTTTAAAGCTTTCCTTAACCACTACACCGAAAAAATATACAAAATACAATTATACGAAAAAAAAGAAATAAAGAATCCGAAAGTAATAGTGATGTAAGATCAAGTAAGTTGTAGGGATATTTTCCTGACATTGGCAACACTGATGATAACAATACCCAGCTGGAGAGCTGCCATTACGCCAATAAATTGCTATTTTTAATTAATTGTAAGCGTGGCTATAAACAGCATTGTGGATACACCTATTTGCTGTTAAATAATAACTAATGAGCTTGACTTGTGAGAAAGTAACTTAGATAAAATAAAACATGAACTCAAAATCTCACAATAAATAAGTTTACTAACCTCAAACGCGTTTCAACGACAATGTCGCCATCCTCAGTGATGCACGGGCTACAGTAACCAAACTATAACCAGTTATAACCAGCGATAGTAACCAGTTATAGTTTGGTTACTTTAGCCCGTGCATCACTGAGGATGGCGACATTGTCGTTTAAACGCGTTTGAGGTTAGTAAACGTATTTATTATGAGATTTTGTGTTCTGGTTTTATTTTATCTATTTGCGGTTGTTTACCTTCTGCAGGTTGGTAAGTTGTTTAAAAATATACAATAACAATAACAAAATTATTTCTCTTTAACATGGATTTAAATTAACTTTGACCTCCCTCCCCCTTAAATTTTGCATTTTTTGAAAACCTTTCTTGGCGAGCACCTACGGCCCTAGAGGAAGCTACATTCCAAATTTCATTCCTATCCGTTTGGTTGTTTTTTATATTTCGTGATGAGTGAGTCAGTGAGTGGTATATGAATTTTAGGTATATAGTAATAGTAGTTTGTTAATGCGGGCAGATATAACTCCACAATCCAATCCTGCATCCAATTGGGGGTTATAGTATGATAGCCCTGTATCACCAATCCATTAAGAAGGTTTTAATTTAGAGCTGCAGTGGTTGGATTCATAGTTGTGGTAGCAAAAATATCACATCACAAATGGATTTAGTACCCTATCTGAAGTCAGTGAAGCAGTGCGTCTGGACCTTCGAAGGGACTTCCGCAAAGTTTGAGAACGCCAAGAATTTAGTACACACAGGAAACGGGCTATGATGCTAGAGACCTAAAACTTGGCTCTTTTACTCATATAGAAGAGGAAAAAACGTTTGCATTTTGATTATTTGCGTAGACAATATTTTAGGTAAGCTTTTAGGTGGTAGGGCTGATCATACAAGCCGAAATGGGAAACATGCATTTTGATTTGGGCGAAACTCGCCAAATGTTTTTGGGCCAGTGAAGTCTGAATATTTACCCGATATTTCTTTCATTCATTTATTAATATCTGAGAATGAATAAACTGGTACCGTCCTGGTTCTTAATGTAAAGAACTATTGATTTGTCCTTCATATTAAAGGACTTATTTGAACAAATGCAACTGTGCAAACTAGATGTCAATATTTTCCTACAGTCTAAAACGTCGCGTCGGATTGCAACTATTTCACCTATATCAAAGACCACTAAAGAATACCGTTGCATGGCAGCCAATAGGATGGGTGCGAAGAGTTGCCATATCTACTAGCCTCGAACACCCTGGTATTTACCGCTCGAGGCTTGAGCGCACAGTTTAAAGAATTATAAATGCGTTGAGCCAGCCGCATTCAGTTAGAAGCGTGGGAAGAACGCGACAACGATGTCTCGGTGTACACAAGCCCGTTCCTCAACGGTATTCGTCCGTGGTCTTTACTGTAATGTTTATATTCCACTAGAAACCGTTCAGGATGTCATGCAGACATATTATAGCATAATATTAGTATTTTTGGTGACATTAATAACTGCAACACCAAAAAGTTAATTAACACCATTTATTATATTAATATTTATTAAAAATATTATTTTACTTCGTGACCGGGACTTAAAGTTCTGGATCTTTTTGAGACAGTTAATAAACCTACAAATTCAAAAATATTTTTACAATTATTATTGTATTGTAATTATTATCTTTTATACATCCTAATATTGTTTTATAATAAATATTTTAATGTATTTTCGTTCATTCGTGCAATCGGTTGATTTTCAAATGGCAAACGTTTAGCCGTACATTGCCATAACGTTCTTTCAATTAAAAATCAACCGTCTACTCCAAACTAAGTTATTAGTATATTTACGCATGTCCTTAAATGGGTTGGTAAGTAAAAGTATGTTTGAAGTTATTCAAATATGAAAAAAGGATGGTGGCTAGCACATTCAAATCATTTTTTCGGGGTCGTTTTTCCATCGAAGTGCATTGTGGCATAACATGATAAAAATTGACTGCCCTACAATGGGATGTGTTAAATTAACAAAATTCTATTACCAGAATATTTATGAAAACAAGCTCCTGGGTTAACGAATAGAAAAGTAGTAGAAGAAAGAAAGCAATCAGAAAAGAATAATTACTAAGCAAGGTGCGTCTAAACAAAGGCGAAAAGCTTATTAATTTTTTTCAAGTGTGTAAAAACATAATTGTTCCAGAGTTCAACCAATTAAAAGCCTTTACGTTTGATAAGTAAAAACTTTACTCTGAATTATTACTCTCAATAGTCAAGAGTTCGTGTTCAAAATATTGCTAGGCTTATCGATTTAAGCTAATAATATGTTTTGTTTATAAATTACAGGCGGCGAAAATTTATGTTGTTTGTAATAATTAGAATATAAAGGTAAAAATATTCGAATTCAAACCCAACCTCCAAATTCTTGCTACACTTACTTATCGTGTTGTTTATTTCCATGCTTATTATTTGTTAGGTTTTCAATTCTTTAGAAAAAAAACATTGCCTTGAAGTTTAGAACATATTTCTAAAGCAAAACAACTGTATATCTAATGTCTAATTAAAACATAACATACTTTTATTTTTGTACAGTTATAGTGAAAGTGAAAATTTATTATAGTCCAGAAATATTATACATTACAGTAGTGTATACTTTATTTATCATGAAGGCTGCCCTACATTATGTTTAACCACACCAAAGCCTAAACACGTATACAGGTCATTATAAATAAATTGTTCCCTAATCCCAAATTGTATTAGGCGTTACAGATTCTTTTCCATTATATACTCAAACACTTAGGCTAATTTAAGTATTTTAACATTATTTACACCTATAAAGATGCGCACTTGGCATATAAAACTTTAAAAATATAACTTATACGCCTGAATACTTTTTAATCGAACTTTATATTGCGAAGTATTTTTACATATAGCTTGGCTGTTTTTTTTCTTTTTTGACGAATTACATAAATAACATTTTTAATAATTAAAATAATCTAGGCTATACATATTTTTTGTACGTTTTAGGTGTACATTTTCATTTGATGTTAGTCTCCCGTTCCTTTCCGGGGTTTTGTACACGACATGTAGTTACACGCCTTAGGAACCCGTATTATCAAGATTATATTATATTTATAAGCATATTACTTTGTATTTGTTATTTTATATTATATTAAATGTTATATTTTCTAACGTGCAGACTGTTTACGCCTATTGTTATTTAGGTTATAAATAATATATTAGACTTAATAATTGATTAGAATTTTTCTGGAAAAACAAATTTCACTCATTTTATAGGCTATATAAAAAAATTCAAAAAAAATAACGTCTTATTTTATTTCAGCAGTAAAAGTATACGAAATTTACAGAATAGATTACAAAGAGCATTCTGCAACATCGCTATGTGTAGGATATGATTAGGAGTTTTGGGGGTCGGTTATATACAGTGTTCCTGTTATTTAAAGTATTTAAGGTTATTAAAAATTTGTAAAACACCTCATGTTATTTTGCCAAGAGAGTCGGATATCTTTTTTCTTCATAACCCTAACAGTACAATATAGTATATGATGTGGTTTAAAACTGAGAAACAGTTTTGAACAGTTTTTGACCTAAATAATAATCATTTAACATTAATTTTATCACTAACAATTCTCAATCGGTTTAAAGATAAGGTACGTGGAGAAGGTCCAATGAGGATTATATACAGGGTGACTATATTAAGTGTGCCACCATTGGTATATCAGAAGCGACAAGATTTACAGGAAACTTTAAATGAGGGACTTTACCTACTTTTTAGTGGAATTACAAATATAAATTTGAAATTTCGAAAATATGCTGCCATTTTCCAATATGGCGGCCAACTTTCGAATTTCTTATGGAAACCCCTAAGTCGGATTTGACATTCAATTTTAAGACTTTTTTATTCTTGGAGTTTTTTTCATAAACGTAACCGTTTAGCCGCTAGGAGCGCTGATAGTTTCAGAAACTCTTATTACAATAATTATTAAAGAGTCTTAGTTTCAATTTGCAAACAATAAAATTTCACTCAAAGTGCAATATGTTTTACAATGGAATGTTAAAAAGCTGTTACAATTTCATAAATACTTTATTTTATTAAAAAACCTACTGAAATTACTGTTAAAAAATCGCTAACGCAACCACTGTGTACTGTGTAAGAAGAAGTATTTATGTGCGCACGCTTGTGTTTATGAAGATGGAGGACACTTTGAAAACCTGCTTTCAGTCATAATTAATTCATTTAGATTAATTATTTTTTTGTTTTAAGTTAAACGGTATTCTGTTAAAAGTACCTACATAGCTTACATGACAACTGTAATATTTTTACAGATTTCTTCTCCTAAATCGTAAAGTGTACATATAGTACTTTTTTCTTTTTTTTTCTTCTGTGTTTGACACTATTTGAAGACTCAAACGTCTTATTTAGTGTCCTTCCTCGCTAAACTTCTCCATGCAGGAAGTCTCTCCGTCTAGTTGGTAGTGCGAAAATACTAATCTATAAACTAGTAGTGTACATTGTGTACAGAGTACTGTAAGAAACTTCTTTGTATCCTAACAAAAAAATGTTTTAAAACTCAAAAAGGCAGTCAAGATGACTTAAGAAATTCGAATGTTGGCCGCCATGTTGGAAAATGGCTGCATATTTTTGAAATTTCAAATTCATATTTTTAATGGCCACTAAAATGTAGGTGAAGTCACCCGTTTAAAGTTTCCTGTAAATCTTGTCGCTTCTGATATACCAATGGTGGCACACTTAAAATAGTCACCCTGTGTAATACACAAATGGCATCTGATAGTCAACCTCTAAAGTGGTGTGACAATTGAGATTGTAAGTGGTATATCCTTTAAACAATCATAATTCTAGTACGAGTACGAAACATTACTAGTCTAATACCAATACTAATACGTTATATGACTAGTCTAATTCCAATACTAATACGTTACATGACTAGTCTAATGCC
>JAGFPH010008311.1:0-11038 GCA_018207615.1 Philaenus spumarius
ACGTAATTACAAATATTTTGTTTGATGTACGTAGTATTATTTATGACTCAATCAATAGTTCTTAGTTACATTAAAAGCTATGCCATTTAATTACTCAACATTTACCGATTTACTTCAGATTTGGTATCAAAATAAACAGACGAACGCGATACACAACGTTATGTGATTTACTTTTATATTTTCTTGTTATAAAAAAAGTTTGCATAACGCTACTATAAAAAACTAAAATTCAATTAGGAATGGAGCGGAAACCAGTCGACCGTGCTAATAAGTCTCCCCCTCGGGAGGCTTGAACTTCCGCCTCACTCTGACTTGCATTTGACTATAGACAACTAGACGAACCTCTGTCACCGACTGACTCGCTACACTGACCTCCACGTTGTTAGCGCATGCGCATTGGCTGTCCCTGCTTCTGCGCATACAGCCAGCCGCATCTTCACATACATTTCCATCTTTAGGTTTAGAAGATACCATTTGTGGTATTACTCTAAGCAGGCGAAACTTTAAAATGTTGAAATATTTTTGACTTTAAGCGAATCATAGTATAATGTTTCTGTTTAAAAGTAAACGTAGATATTTATCTTAGATTTACTTTGGGCAATTAACCAAAAAATAGGTTAAAGTCGCACCAACATAACAACAGCTTTTCTTTTTTAATGTAACTAATTCCATCTTGAATTTTTTGTGTCGTATTTTTAATAAAATCATAAATATATTACCAGTTCGCTTTTACTGTTTAATAATATTTTTCATATTTATACTGAATACAATTTATTTTACAAATTTAATTTCTGATTAATAATAATATTACCTTATTAAGGTATGTCACGTCGACTTCTTTTCGTAACATTTAAGACGACATGTTTCGGAGCCGAAACACCATCTTCAGGTTCTAATCACTCCGAAGAGATCGTCGCACATTAAAATAAATAAGACATACAAATATACACACGCATACACACAAAACTAAAACATAAACAAAATATCACGCAAGTATCTGTCTGTGTGTGTATATGTGTATGTCGTTTTTTATTTTAACGATCTACGATCTCTTCGGAGGGATTAGAACCTGAAATTGGAGTTTTGGCTCCGTAACAGGTCGTTTTAAATGTAACGACAAGAAGTCACGGGACAGACATTAATAAGGTAATATTATTATTAATTATAATAATGACTTGGTACCGCAAAAGTACAATTCAAATTTTAATTTTTGAGCAAATAAATTTTCTTTAGTTTTAAAATATTTTTTTGTGGTTATTTATAATTTCGTAAATTAGAGAATGTGTTACATAAAATAATTTAGGCCTAAATAAATGACTTCGAGCGACATAATGTCATCACGCTTCGCGACGCACAGATTCATCGAATATTTCGAATATAGTTGATGGAAATATCAAATCAGCAATAAAACCTTCCAAGTGTAATTGCATTAATTTATCGAGTATACTCCATTACACGCCGTTACAGAATTACAATTAATCAATATAATTTACGCGCTGGTGAAGGTAAAACAAAATTTCTCTAAGGAAAAATTACATTTTGGCTGCGTTGGAGCGCGTATAAATCTCCAGCAGCCAGGGTAATTTAGTATAATTAACGGACCAATTGTTAGCATTAACTATACCTGCTTTTGCGTGGCGCACATGTACCGAAAATGTGTTTTGATTCTTTAAAATTTCGCTTCCATATTTGTAAAGTTTTTCATTATTTAGCGTGCAGTTTACGTAGTTGTACAGTTTTGGCAAGCAAGCAGAATGGCAGGACGATAGAAGGTTTTCGTGCAGTCTGAAACCTTCAACACGGTTTCGCATTTAAGTAATATTGTTATTTTTACTTCCCCTCTACCTAAAATATCAAGGGATACTGTTTATACTGAGTGACAATCATAATGATTATGATATTTATTAGTTTTACTGAGGAATTTGAAAAACATTCAATATTTTTGTTTTTTGTTTTTTTATTCAGTTACTGAGTAGGATAAATAATCACAGAATTTGGGTAAAATAATTTTATTTCAGAATTTAAAAAGCAAAATATTGGAAATATTCACATTGTATCATAATATTATTATTGTCTTGCGATATCTTGATATCACATTGTATTGTGATATCTTGATACCAGATTGTATTGCGATATCTGGATATCACATTGTATTGTCATATCTTGATATTAGATTGTATTGCGATATCTTGATGTCAGATTGTATTGTTATATCTTGAAACCACATGATATTGTATTATCTTTATATCAGATTGTATTGTGATATCTTGATGTCAGATTCTACTGTATTGTGATATCTTGATTTCACATTGTATTGTGATATCTTCTTATCACATTGTATTGTGATATCTTGATATCAGATTGTATTGATATCACATGATATTGTAAAATCTTGTTGTCAGATTGTGTTGTGATGTCTTGATATCAGAGTATATTGTGATATCAGATTGTAATGTATTGTAATATCTTGATATAAGATTGTATTGTGATATCTTGATATCAGATTGTATTGTGATATCTTGATATCACTTGATATTTTAGAATCCTGATGTCAGATTGTGTTTTGATGTCTTGATATTACATTGTATTGTGATAACTTGATATCAGATTGTATTGTGCTATACTGATATCTCATTGTATTGTGATATCTTAATATCAGATTGTATTGTGATATCTTGATATCACATTGTATTGTGATCTTGATATCAGATTGTATTGTGATATATTGATATCAGATTGTATTGAGATATCTTGATAAATTTTATTTATTGCGATATCTTCATATCAGATTGTATTGAGATATCTTGATAGATTTTATTGTGATATCTTGATAAAACATTTTATTCTGGTATCTTGTTATCAGATGGTATTGTGATATCTTGATATCACATTATATTGTGATATCTCGATATCAGATTGTATTGTGATATCTTGATAGATTTTATTGTGATATCTTGATATAACATTGTATTCTGGTATCTTGTTATCAGATGGTGTTGTTATAATTTTATATCACATTATATTGTGAGATCTCGATATCAGATTGTATTGTGATATCTTGATATCACTTTGTCAATACAATGTCAATACAAATATCACATTGTAAAATTCAATTTTCTTTTTGACAAACTTATTACTTAACAGTAAAGTATTATAAGGAAAATATAAAATAAATATTATAAAATCTAATTAATCAAAAATCTATGATTCTATCAAATATAGGTCAAATAACCACGTTTATATTCAACAGAGATAAACCTCTAGAAATAAACGTCTTTAATACAAACACATTTAATAATTTAATGTAAAGACAAACAACCTCAGAATTTTATATTTGATACATTAAGCAACGATTTTAATTAATTGGGTAAAGTTTCAAACGTATTTGCCCCACTAAGGGTTAGCCGCAGTACATTACACAAAGGGAAGTATAAATGTTGCATGCTGAACTGCAACTTGTGTCCGCAGAACAAGAACCCCCATTAATAAATTACTGTACAAAATCAACATAGTTAGAACTCAAGGCATAGTTGTATTAATATTTTGTATTTCCAACCTAATTGCGAATATCTCTATCTCCTCCTCCCCCTCTCCCTCTCCCCTCCCTCTCTCTGTGCACTCCTCTTTTCTATTTCTCTTTCTTATAATGCAAAACACTTAACAAATTGAAATAACTTGGATCCTTAATTTTACGTTTAAGTTTTTGTTCAGAAATAGGCTTAAGTCTTGCTGGTTCAAGAAATAGTATTTTTTGTATAAGGTGAACAATTATACGAGTAAAGCAAGAAGGGTTTTGCCTAGCTTAATTTAAACGTGAACTGTTTAAATTTGATAAATCTAACATGTATCTATCTATATGTAAAAGCGAAATACCACTCACTCACTCACACACTCACTGACACACTCATCACGATTTCTCAAAAACTACCGAACGGATTGAAATGAAATTTAGTATGTAAATTCCTCTAGGGCCGTAGGTGCTCACTAAGAAAGGGTTTGAAAAAATTCAAAATTTTAGGAGGGCTGGGGTTTGGGGGATCAAAGTTATTAAAACACGATTTCTTCAAAACTAAAGAACGGATTGGACTGAAATTTGGTATGTAGTTTCCTCTACTGCCATAGGTGCTTACCAAGAAAGGGTTCGAAAAAATTCGAAATTTTACTGGGGTTTGGGGGGATCAAAGTTATTAAATCACGATTTCTTCAAAACTACCGAACGGATTGGAATGCAATTTGGTATGTTGCTTCCTCTAGGGCCATAAGTGTTCACTAAAAAAGGGTTTTAAAAATTTGGAAGTTTTAGGGGGGTTTGAGGGTAAAAATAACTAAATCACGATTTCTCCAAAATTACGGAACAGATTGTAATGCAATTTGGTATGTAGCTTCCTCTAGGGCCATAGGCGCTCTCGAAATTTTAGGGGGATGGGGGTTTGGGGGGATCAAAGTTATTAAATCACGATTTCTTCAAAACTACCGAACGGATTGGAATGACATTTGGTATGTAGCTTCCTCTAGGCTCCTAGATGTTCGCTAAAAAAGGTTTTAAAAAATTCGACATTTTTGATGGGGTATGGGGTTTGGGGGTGTCAAAGTTATTGAAAATTCCCTTATTTAACTTTGATTTGTCCCTCCGTGCAAAGTCGGATCGGGCCAGCTAGTATAGTATATTTCTTAATTACAAAATCAGTTCTAAAATTCCAAGAATCTAAAATGATTATATCCCATAATTTTAGTTCAGTAATTTCAAAAAGGATAATAATGATAAAAGTAAAACAAGTAATAAAAAATTATGAAATTACTACCAGCTTAAAGTACATTGATTCTGCAATAAGATAACGTATTTGTAAACGTAATTTGGCCCACCATTGCTCAGTCCTATTATACAAAGATGATTAATAAAATATATATTATTAAAAACATATACCTCAAACATATTTAGCCCTATTCACTTCTGACTTATCGCATTTAATTTATATTGGCCAAAAAAACATAAATTAGTACACTAAACACATTTTTACTGGTCCCTTGGTTTTTAAAATTAGATTCAAAGCAAGCAATGAAACTCACTCACTTCCTCGATTTTGATAATCTGCCTACCGAGTATTCGCTGTATGAGCCAAACCTAAAATTAAATATGTCAGCTATATAACTGTTGTCGCTTAATAGATAATGAGTTCGAAGATTAGGTGGTATGTTTTTATTAATATTATAAAGGGTAAAATGTTTTTGTGTGTAGGGGGAGTAATCTCGAGAACTACTGAACCGATTGTAAAAAAAATACTAATAAAACACTATCCCCGAGTGACATAGGATAGAGCTCATTTTGATTTAAGGGTTGAAAAAACCTCAACATCAATAATTATCAATTGTTATACTTTAATTAAATACAGAGAGATTAAATTTCGTACATTTATTTCTTACAAGACAGTCTACATAAAAAACAAATTATACAAAGGGAAGTAGAAACGCTGAACGCTGAGCTGCAACTTGTGCCTGCAGAACAAGAATCAACATTAAGGTTGAGCGAGGGCCTTGCCAGTTTCGCGACAGCCTTGAGAGAGCTTCAATCTTTTGGCGCTGGATCGCTAGTAGTAGCGAACGAAACTGTGTTCTCCCACCACCTTGCCTTTCTCCTCTCTCTCTCTGCAAACATCTCTTTCAATTTCTCAATCTAACAGATCAAACTATACTCGCGTCCAAGAAATTAGGCGGGTGATAGAAATGGCGGTGATGCCACTTCGTGCTGTAGTTATTTACACAAATACACCCGTCAAGTAAAGATTTTTGAGTGTGCTTTCTCTCGAGCTTGTGAATCTGTCTACAGGGCATAGTGAAATAAAATTATACCACTGCCTTCAGAAAATGCTACTGATTCCAATGGTATGACTTTTTATTTTTATAACGGCAGCAAATAATTAACAAAAATAAAAAACCTAAATTGTAATTTAATTCAAAACCGTCATGTATTGAATTTTTCACCAAGCGAGGATTTTTTTGTCTTTTTGGTCAGGAAGATTTCGTCTGCGGTAAAGTTGTAGAAAATCGTATGAATAAAATTTTTTGTTCGAAACTTTTTTTTATGAGATTCTTAGTTTAGTTGTAAAATGCATAACTGTACGAAACAAAAACAAAGACACGCGGGCGCTCGGCGAGAACCGTAGCTCGTAACCCTTGTTTAATGTTGTAAGTTGCTATTTTATATTCAAGAGTAAAAAAGGAAATAATTTAAATGTTTATAGACAACATTTCCATAAGCCATAATTCCAGTTATTTTTTTCTTATCTTAATAAAATTCCAACAACGTTTTTTAGACTTTTTAGTTAATTCCTGAAGCGAACTAACTCGTACTGTGTGTGAATAAGAAATGTAGGCTACATTTTAATAATAAAAAAATAATTAAAAATTGTATTTTCGTAAGAAAGTATTTTTAAGCCTTTATTCATTTTGTTGTTCATTTAACACCCCACAGGAAACATGTGCGAGATTGAAGACACCACGGTCGTGAACAACTTTACTTCCCATAATTTTCCTATATCTCGTTTTTACAATGTATTTTACAGTATTCTATATTTACATATAATTTACAAAATTTATAAGTGATTCTGTTTGTATACAAAGTACAGTAGCCTAATTAAAATTTATAGGAAAACCAATTTAAAGAAAAATCATTAATTAAATATAATTTTAAACTAATATAATTACCTTTTATAATATATCCGTCTTGTGACTTCGTTTATTTTGTAAGTTAATACGCGTTTCGGGTCCGTGGGTGGTCCCATCATCAGTTTAACTCAAATCTGCTCCGTTGGAGGTCGTTAAATATTTATATTAAAAACACATAAAACACAACAAGTAACCTGCACATACATAAACTTAAGTTTCGAGGGCAACATCACGATGCACACTCTAAATGGTAATTATATTAATTTATAATTATATTTAATTTATAAAAGTGACTCTATTTAGAGTACATTTTAAACTTTTTCTTTTGTAGGAATGCCCAATATAGGTTTTGCCTAATGGATTCCTATTTATCGCTAAAATATTAAATATCTAACATAAATTTAAATTTATTTGGTACTAATTTTTTGAACATATTGTAAATTATTATTCTCATACAGTCAAAAAATGTTGTTTTCTTTTTAAACATACAAATCATTTTGTCAAAAATATACCGGTAATTAAGACGTTACAATAACTGTAAAGTTATAAGCAACTTGATAGTTAAAAAACGAAGTCAGTTAATAGCATTTACAATAACTAATAACAGTCTAATAAAAGTCGATAACACTTTTATAGGAAAACAATTTCATTGCTTATCCCTACCGAGTAGCCAGGTAGAAAGGCAACACTGCACGGTTAGGCATTGTCCAGCGTGAGCGACGGGGTGCGAGCGACGCGAGCGACGAGCGATTCGGGCGCGCGACTGTTGTGTCCTGTGTGAGCGATCTGGCGATGAAAGCGTAAATAAGGCCAGTCAGCAACATGTCGTTGTTCCGCAAAGTCATGCTGTTCGAAAGTTATTACTTAAAATATGTGCTTGCTCAAGAATTGTGTAGGAAACTGACTAATGATATTTATTTAGAGAGGACTTGTTACGGAGAATATCACCACCTGTTCCATAAACTGAAAACCTGTCAAAATGAACCCGAGTTGTTTCATTCATATACTGGAATGCTACCAAGCACATTTTTTTATATCGCTGATGCTATACGAGGTGAAATAAAATATAAAGAAAGGAATTTCCAAAAACCAATCTCCGTGGAAGAACGACTGTTTAGAGAATTAACTAGGTTTTGTATATGCATAGTAATGTAATTGTGTTATAGTAGTACACATGTGATATAAAAGTAAAAAATATAAATTAAATACATCCGAAAATCGAACAAAGATGCCCAGTTTTAACATGACATTCAAAACCAATGTGAAAAGTAAATGATATACAATACAAAAGTGGAAAATATAACATTAAATGCATAAAAAAGTGACAAAGAAAAAACCAGTGACAACTAATTGTAGATCTACTCCGTATCTGATGCACTCAGGAAATGCGCAGTATGAACAAGCGACGGAGCGACCGAGGCGATTTGAAACAAATATTTTGTTCTTGTCGCGTCGCGCAAACATCGCTTTATCGCTCTGATCGCAGTGTAGGACACTCCTGGGAGATAACCCAGTTTGTTATTTTCGCGTCGCTCGCACCCCGTCGCTCACGCAGGACAATGCCTTAGTGTTGCCAATTCGTGCGTGGAGTAGGCGAATCTCGACCTTCCGTCGCTAGGCTAGTTACATATCCAGCAACACCGCAATTTCTATCACCCGCCTAATTTCGTGGCCGCGAGTATAAACTTCTAATCCTCATTCACTTTACATGGAATTTAGTTGCTTTTTCTGTTTTCTGGGGAATTTGTTGATTATAATTGATTACTTCTGGTTACATAATACAATTACAGAAATAATAAATGCTTTGCATGTCTTTAGGATTAAATATAAACGAAAGTTGTTTTAAAAATACGCAAAAATCAATCAATGATGAAACTGGCGAATTATGAGACAAGTTTTAGGCCTTCTTGTAACAATAGTAGACCTATAATAACTCGAAATTTGCCCTTCTTGCTTGAATAGGTTTAAATAAGTTATTATGTACATTTTTATGATAACTTATACAGAATGTTGCAATTAAATTTTGTTTACTCTTTTTAAAGTTTATCATCGTGTATACATAAATAAGTAATTAAAAGTAAAACAATATTTTGAGAATTCTATATTCAGAGTGTTTGAAAAGTCTGGAAACGGCTTCATATCGCAAAAAGGTCATGTCTTACAATATAGAAATAAATGCAGTTACAAACATACATAAAGACCCACTTTTTTGGGAGTTTGAAATTATTGTTCGCCAGGTAGAAATAAATGCAAATACACAAAATAATCAATGAAAACTGCATTGCATGCTACTTAATTCTTTTATAACTTTAGACGTTACCTTTTACAATGAGATATAATATACTAAATGTTATTAATGTCCTAAACTTTGTTAAATAACGTGATTAGAATAATATACTAAAATAGAAGAAAATAACTAAACTTTGCTTGAAAAACAAGTAGAGAAAAAATTAATTTGATAAAAATTAAACAAAAATAATTTAATACAATAAAATATTTTTTTATTTTAACCCTAGAACCGGCAGACGGTACATAATGTACCGTCACTCCAACACATTTGTAACGAGTGATTGTATTGAATATTTGACCCTTTAAAAATCTTTCAATCTCAAAAAGACAAACACCATTGGAAAGGTCATGTATCAAACTTTAATTTTCGTATTTATGATTTCTTTCTAAAACGTATATTTACGTATGTAATCGTCGTTTTAAATTTGTAGATTTCTGTAAACCTGATTCCACGCGTGGATTCGAATACAATTAATTGTACTGTTATTTCCCACTTATTCAACGTCCCAGACCATCTACAGTAATATTTTGATCAAAATTATAAAGCTACCATGGGATTCGTCAATATTTGATCTATCTAAAGATGCCTTGCAATAAGATGTCAGTACCATACAATTTGAATGACTAAGCTTTCTGTAAACCCTTGCGATTCGGCACAACAACCAACATCCGCAGTCACAGCAAGAGAGCGTAGACTGGGGAGGTTTGCAAAAGGGGAAGGAGGAGAAATATTGGAATGGGTAAGCAGTGAGCGCAGGGTTGCGTCCCGATTTTGTTGAAGGCGGTTTCCAAAACCTAAGGGTGAGTTTATTTCTTGAAGGATTTGAGATAAACTTATGTTGTTTTTTGTAAAAAAAAGTTCAAGAGTTATAGATTAAAACGCTATAATTTTCACCTTAAAAATTATTTTAATACGTTTGTAAAAATTCACTGAATATTTTAAAATGTTGAAATACGCCATTTTTCAAAAAATAGAATATGGGACTTTTATCACCATATTTTAATAAGAATAACTGAAAAATTTAGTTTTCATACGCTCAACCGTTACATAGATGAACTCTTCCCAAGAAGTCGAAAAATGAGCACTTTTACAGCCCATATTTCGCAAAATATTCGTTGTATTTTTTTTTTGTCTAATTTATATTGATAACATGTTAGTAGGTTAATAGTTTTCAACACAAAAAAACATGAAAAAAAATATGTCTTAAACCCATCGCACAACCTTAATTAATTACTGTACATAGTCAATATAGTCAGAACTAAAGTTATTAAAGGGAAGTAGAAACGCTGAACTCTGAGCTGCAACTTGTGCCTGCAGAACAAGAATCAACATTAATTAATTACTGTATATAGTCAATATAGTCAGAACTAAAGTTATTAAAGGGAAGTAGAAACGCTGAACTCTGAACTGCAACTTGTGTCTGCAGAACAAAAATCAACATAAATTAATTACTGTATAAAGTCAATATAGTCAGAACTACAGGTATTAAAGGGAAGTAGAAACGCTGAACGCTGAGCTGCAACTTGTGTCTGCAGAACAAGAATCAACATAAATAATTACTGTATAAAGTCAATATAGTCAGAACTAAAGTTATTAAAGGGAAGTAGAAACGCTGAACGCTGAGCTGAAACTTGTGTCTGCAGAACAAGAATCAACATAAATTAATTACTGTATACATTCAATATAGTCAGAACTAAAGTTATTAAAGGGAAGTAGAAACGCTGAACGCTGAGCTGCAACTTGTGTCTGCAGAACAAGAATCAACATAAATTAATTACTGTATAAAGTCAATATAGTCAGAACTAAAGTTATTAAAGGGAAGTAGTAACACTGAATGCTGAGCTGTAACTTGTGTCTGCAGAACAAGAATCTACATAAATTAATTACCGTATAAAGTCAATATAGTCAGAACTAAAGTTATTAAAGGGAAGTAGAAACGCTGAACTCTGAGCTGCAACTTGTGCCTGCAGAACAAGAATCAACATAAATGAATTACTGTATAAAGTCAATATAGTCAGAACTAAAGTTATTAAAGGGAAGTAGAAACGCTGAACGCTGAGCTGCAACTTGTGTCTGCAGAACAAG
>JAGFPH010008311.1:29473-55659 GCA_018207615.1 Philaenus spumarius
CCCCCCCCCCCAAGCAAAGATTGGCAATAAGCGAAGTACAACTGCACAATTGTATGAACTGTGTGCTGTACGGGCTACTTCAGTTTTTTCCTCAGTCCTGTTATCAGTTCTCTCAGTTTTTTCGCGCAGTATAGTCACAGGCGTTAATAAAATTCAGAAGTTATTTTTCGCAATGGCGGTGACAACGGAAGATAAAAAATACAGTAAAGAGCTGATGTGCGTGGCTATACACGACTATACAAGACTGTTCGATTAACTGAGCTAACTGGGCAGTTTATCGGTGCAAAGTATAGTGTAAGTCTGAGTAAAAATCTGCCAGAACTGCGCAGTTTCCTCAGTTTATCGCTCAGACATGACGTCACCCTTGATAAACTGCGCAGTGATCACGTGTATGTCCCTTAAGAAGCAAGAACTGCGCAGTTTCCATAGTTTATCGTTCAGAAATGACGTCACACGTGATAAACTGCGCAGTGATCATGTGTATGTCCCTTAAGAAGCAAGAACTGCGCAGTTTCCTCAGTTTATCGTTCAGACATGATGTCACACGTGATAAACTGCGCAGTGATCATGTTTATGTCCCTTAAGAAGCAAGAACTGCGCAGATCAGATCAACGCCACTTATCTAAAGGATGAAATCTTGCGATTTGTTGAAAATAGCGAGCGGAGCCAGGGCACAATTAGTTCAGGGAAAAAATTTGAATCAAGGAATTATGTAAGTAGTTAGTTTTAGAATTTCAGAACATCTAGGAAAAGTAAATAGATAGTTTTAGTTTTCCATAAAATCAAAATGACTTCAGTACATACGTTTAAGCCTTAATACTAAAATACCTGTTCTTTCACCAATACAGGTAAAAATACTATAGTTTAAATATAAGAGCAGAACACAGGCGTTGATTCACGCTTTTTACATCCGTAGGCTAGTAGTAAAAATTATTTCACTCGATTTACCCTATAGGCTGAAAGTAATTAATTATTTTCAAAATGTATGAAACGTTAATAAATTATACTCTAGTGACGATCATTAAAATTGTAATGCAGTTCTGTTATTGCTTATCACATTTGTCGAATTCTAATAAATCAGTCGTTAATTTCGGATTCCTTCCACACGGCTAAATCTTAGAAATTTACAACCATAGGGGAAGTTAGTTGGCCAATAGTGGTAACGTAAATTTGTATGTTTTGTCAAAAACTTGTGTATGTGTTTTTTTAATTTTATTTATTTTTTTAAGAGGGGGAATGCATTAGGCATCATCAGGAGCCAAATGTGGGACTCCCCATTCTTCCAGTTTACCCCCTAAACCCTAAACTCTTTTTCTTAAGGCATTCATGTCATATGCGGAGCTACCTTTCGGCTATACCCATCACATGCGTTAGCCCCACTTTCCAAAGCCTTCATTGGCATTCATCCAGTCCTTGCTAATTCGTTCGTAGGTTGTGTGCGGCCTTCGCCTGCCGTCTTCGTAACAATAGTAATGAAGTTGTCAATAATCCTCCACGTTCCCTCAGATTTCAGCATGTGCCCATCATGTTGTCTGGCGTAATTTTATCTCCTAATTCGTCGCACAAATTCGGCCGATCATCTATATCTATATATATAAAAGCGAAATACCACTGACTCACTCATTACGATTTATCAAAAACTACCAAACGGATTGAAATGAAATTTGGTATGTAGCTTCCTCTAGGGCCATAAGTGGTCACTAAGAAAGGGTTTGAAAAAATTCGAAATTTTAAGGGGGTTTGGGGGGGATCAAATGTATTAAAAAACGATTTCTTCAAAACTACATAACGGATTGGCATGAAATTTGGTATGTAGCTTCTCTCTAGGGCCATAGGTGCTTACTAAGACAGGGTTTGGAGAAATTCGAAATTTTAGGGGGGGGGGGGGGGGGGTTTGGGGGGTTCAAAGTTGTTAAATCACGATTTCTTCAAACTAGCGAACGGATTGGAATTAAATTTAGTATGTATCTTCCTCTAGGGCCATAGGCGCTCGCTAAGAAAGGGTTTCAAAAAATTCGAAATTTTAGGGGTCGTTTGGGGGATCAAAGTTATTAAATCACGATTTCTTCAAAACTACAGTACGGATTGTAATTAAATTTGGTATGTAGCTTCCTCTAGGGCCATAGGTGCTCACTAAGAAAGGGTATGACAAATTTCGAAATTTTAGGGGCTTGGGGGGATCAAAGTTACTAAAATCATAATTTCAGATCTTTTATTATTAATAGTGCTTTTATTATTTAAGATCTATATATATAAAAGCCAAATAAAACTTACTGACTGAACACTTAAAAAGAATACAATTATTACGTTAAAAGGACTGAAAATACCAACCACCACGGGCAACGCCGTACGGGTCAGTTAGTCCTTTATATTTATATCATTATCATATTTACTTAAAATATTTAATGTTGTTACTATAAACATTAATTCTACCTAGTAAAGAAACATTATATAAGACTTATTTTATTTAAAAAATTTGTTGGGCTTCTAAAATTTGTTAAAATGTAGTTTCGATATTAACTTTAAAAACTTTAATATAAGTTTATTACACGTTTATTTTTTGGAGTACCAATTCGTGCACATTTTCGTCTATCCGTTTATTATAATTGTGTGGATGGTTCGCTTGTAGACGTTTTAAACTTCATTGTGATAGATTTACCTGTTCAGAAAAAGTCAAAAACAGCGCAAACAGCGCTTGATGTCCTTTAAGAACGCACATGTACCTCTACTTGCACATGAATTGACGTAAAGATTTAAAGAAGGTCATGGCGTAACTGTAGGGGCAGTGTGTCTCCTACGGCACCATAACCATAATATATTCACGGTTTTAAATCCCGAAATCGATCGGTTACTTACGGTATTTGTAATGTATGCGTTCAACAAATTAAAAAAACCTTTTAGTATATCAACAAATAAAATGTAATCATTTTGTATTTAGACTAGTTGAAGCAAAAAAAAAAACTAATTGTTCCAGTTTGAATCATTCCGATATTTTCCCGGTTAACCAACCAATTTTTTATTAATAAAACGCTGTTTATTATGTGGGTTGATAAAAAAAAAAACAATATCATGATATTCGGTTTCATACATTTATTAATTGTGATTATTTATTTATAGGACGTAAAATTAATCCTTTGTTGATATTGAATTGTTAAAATTTAACTAATGTTTTAGTAATCGATACACGTAATTTAAATAGCAATAATTGGTGCATAGCATTTAAATAATAATGCTGTCATTAGAGTTGAACTTATTTACAGTGAATGGAATTGGTTTATTATGTATTACTTAATAGTCTGTAAAGTGTACGAGTCTAATTTAAAAAATAAATCTAATTTATACACTAATTCATAACTATATTGGTTGCCCCATTCAACAGGGAGACGTAAACCAACTTGTAATAATGAAAAATAATAAACCATTTTAAGTCCAGGCCTAACCTAAAATTATTGTATGTATGTTGCCGTCAAGACAGGTCAAATAAATTAAACATACACACAATAATTTTAGATTATGCCTAGACTGATGGACCATTATTTTATGTTTATTGAGTGTATTCACAATGAATGGACATTTAACTGTGTTTACCATCTTAGCTTTGGTGTTATAATTAGTTCTAAATAGTAAATATCTTATCTTCTAAAGCGAGAGATAATTGTTTGTCTGCTAAATGGATCTGGAATCTCCGTCTAAGGATTTTTGATTTTTTGATTTTATATTAGGCTTTTGGCCACGAGAAATCGATTGGAAATGGTCACCAGTCTGGGAAAATTCGTTTTCTACGTCTTTTTATTAAATTAAAAAGTGAAATTTGTCCATTTTAAACAATACAAAGCACAGCTGATGCAAATGTTTTCAACGCCATTACAATAATCATCTGCTTTCTTTTAAACTGTATATTTTATTAGAGGTAAGCCTAATGTTGTATCTATTTATAGTTACCATGGCAACGAATACATAATAAACATACCCTTTATTTAGTTGTTTAATTTTATAGGCCTAACCGAAATGATGTTCACGGAAATTTTCAATAATAGTAGTTATTGACGTGAGCGAACTAGGCCCTAGGAATAAATCGATATTGAAATAATACTTAAATTTAGGCCTGACTTATTTCTGAGGCATAGCGTTAATCCTTTAAACTGTATTTTTATTACAGGTAAGCCTAATGTTGTATATACCCTTTATTTAGTTGTTTAATGTTATAGGCCTAACCTCAAAACTCAATAATCCAATATTTATTATTGAAATCATAGCCCTGCTTATAATCGAGCTTTAGCTCGGTCTCCTGGTACTTTGTATAAAAAACAAACTAACAACAAACGGCAATTGAAAGATTAAAATTATGTGTGTATGATGCCGATAAGGCTGGTAAATGAATTGAAGAAAAGGCGTGATGAACCTAGTTCCGGACGGGGGTCCCAGACCGAACACATTGTTTTCTTACTCTGTCGAGTATATGTAACTATATTTTTTACTTTTTAAATCTGTACGCCAGTGTACAACTCTATCTTACACTACCGAGTTACTGCAATATATTTTTGTGTGTTCTGAAACAGGATGAGAAAACAAATTACCAATGCTTTTCTAAACTAAGATGAAATACCAATGCAATAAGGTAGCAAATTAATGTCCTGAACTTACAAAGACAAGTTGACAGTAATTTATACAAATTGTGTTAGTTATAAAGGTTAAATGTTTGACTCCAACTTCTACGATTCAACAAGGATCATCATTTACAACTTTCTGAACGAGATCAACATGGTTTCCAACTATTAACAAGTAGGATGATTTGTAAGTTACTTTCAGGTGATTTCGTTAAATTTCTATTACAAATTCAGTTTTAAAGACTTTTGAATACTTGTATTTTTTAACTCGTTAAATAATTTCCTTTTAGGAACGTAATTTTACAACCATTTGTCGTGAATTTGTACTAAATCTTAGATGGAAAATTATTAAAAATTATATTTTATGTAACTGTCGTGTTCTTATCGCATGAGATGGCTTATTTAAGAACGCCAAATTTTTGTTTTCATAACAATATTGTGATTTGTTACTTTTAATGTATTGACTAAAAGATCCTATATTCCTCAATTTTCTAAAGTAAATCAATTACCGTTTTTGAAAATTAATGGCGTTAGAGATTCTATCATGCTATTTATGAGAAAACTGTAATTGAAAAATTAATGAAAAATATTTTCAGTTAGAAAACTCATTTCCCCCTCTATCTAATAATGCTGCACCAAACATTTTAGAGGAACCCGAGTGTAATAAACAGAATTTAATAAAATTAATGAAAAAAATTGTTTTTAAAACTTGCTTTCCTATTTTTTATGAATAACACAAATAAACTCGAAATAAAAAATAACCCACAGGTAAAATTCTTCCTCAGCGAATCTGATATTGTAATGAGACTTGATAGCTTGCAATCTTCTTACTTTTCACAAAATAAGCACTCCCAAAAAGCATGGGGCGTGATGTTTTCGGAACTTCGCAAGAACACGCTCCATGCTTTTTGTGTGTATTTATTTTGTGAAAAGTAAAAAGATTGCAAGCTATCAAGTCTCATTACAATATCAGATTCAATGAGGAAGAATAAATATTATCTATGGTTTATTTTTTTATTTTTTAGTTCGAGTCTATTTTGTTATTCATGGATAGGAAAGCATGTTTATTTTTTCCCAATTTATTTTATTTTTTACTTTTTAGTTATAGTCATAAATTGGATTTTTCCAAAAATTGTTGGTCCTCAGAGAAACCCCCCCCCTCCGCCCATATCTGAGGGTTAATTTTTTGGTTAATGTAAGCATGCGAGAACGCAGTCGTAACGAGATGGGCTATACGGAGCAGCCCGAGGCGGTCCGGAAAGAGCCAACAGGTTGAATGGTAGTCAGTTAAAAAAAAGCATGTAAAAAATAAAGCAGTCTCGGGACTTCCGACAGAAGTGAAAACTGTAATGAATATTATAAACAGTTGGTTATATTTTGTTAATCTGAAATTTGAATATATTAACCCTTAGTTGCATAATTTTTTAAACACATCAAAACTATTTTGTTTGTCCAATTTTAACCTAAAACAACATTAAAAAAATATTTTAAAATATAGTTTTTATCTTCACGCTTTATTAAATTGCGAAAACTGATATGATGCATACCTGCGTCGTCATGTGGTTATATGTGGTACTAGCTGACCCGTATGGCGTTGCCCGTGGTGGTTGGTATTTTCAGTCTTTTTAACATAATTGTATTCTTTTTAAGTGTTCAGTCAGTGAGTGGTATATGGCTTTTATGTATATAGCTCTTAAATAATAAAAGCACTATTGTCATAATAATAAAATATCTGAAATTATGATTTTAGTAACTTTGATCCCCCCAAACCCCTCCTAAAATTTCGAAAATGTTCATACCCTTTCTTAGTGAGCACCTATGGCCCTAGAGGAAGATACATACCAAATTTCATTCCAATCCGTTCTTTAGTTTTGAAGAAATCGTGATTTAATAACTTTGATCCCCCAAACCCCCCTAAAATTTCGAATTTTTTTAAACCCTTTCTTAGCCAGCGCCTCCGGCCCTAGAGGAAGCTACATACCAAATTTCATTTTAATCCGTTCGGTAGTTTTTGAGAAATCTTGATGAGTGGGTCAGTGAGTGAGTGAGTGGTATTTCGCCTGTTAAATGAGTAAATTTTTAAGACTTTAATGACAATAAAAAAGACAAGCTGCTAATACACTAATTATATGTTACAAATAAGGTTTGAATTACAAAAATATACAAAACAAATAAAAAAAAGCTGAACTTACATGGCCTACTGTAAGAGTCTTAGTAATTTTGATGAAAGTATTTGAAGCAGTTTCTGTCCTTGTTGAAGCACAGGTTTAAACCACATTTTTCACACTTTACATATGAATAGCCTTTGCAGTTTGTGGTTTCATAGGGTTATAAACCTTCATGAAACGCCTAATTTTTGTGGAACAAACTTGCTCGTCAATAGACAATTCAGGTTCTATGGGAACACACCTGTACTTTTGTTGTGAATGGTCAATGATTGGTCGAAGGCGGAAAAGTATATCATGATCAGGGTCATCTCTAGGTTTCATTTTTGAAATATCATTAAAATGAAGGAACCTACGAATAGGGCATCCTCAAATGTATTTATGCTCATAGTTTCAGCGATAATTCGATTATTAATATTAGGGCACCAGTAAGATCGAATATTGTTCAACTTTGCAACTGACATCATGACTAATACACCAAGGTATTTCCGAAGATTAAGTGGGCTCAAATCGTAAGGTTTACTTCACACACTGTACCGAATTGTCTCTTCACAAATAGTCTGGAGTAACTCATCACCAAAAAAGTTACGAAAAATTTGATAAGGAGATTGAAGAGCTAAAATGTTATCTGGTAAAGTTGAGTTGCCAGTATAAGTTACATCCTTTCTGTAATCTAAATTCTTTACCATCCATAATGCTTTTAGAGGCTGAGGTTTTATTTTAGGCGTAGGCTTAATGATAGGCCGGCAAGAGCTATAAGAGCGCTGACATTGTACAGATAAATTGTATCACTCAGACTAAATTGAACATTTACATCCAATTGAAACATTATTTCGGAGTGAACTTACACTTTGAGGTTCAGACGAACTTGACAATGAAGCTTGGCTGAGTCTTAAACTACCAAGTTTAGTGGAACGATTGTATTTGGATAACCTAATAGAACTCCGATCTAATGCAATATTTTGTTCCACTGGAAATTCGACTTTTTTGGCGCTATCTATTGGGGAAACGAAGGAAGTTGTTTGAAACACCAATGCTACCAATGATTTCTCCCTAGTGCTACCTCGCGGCGCGATCATGTACTATTTTCGCGACAACCTTTTTTCCGGCACTCAGCCCCCGTATGGATGCAAGATCTATTTATTATTCATGATCTATGGTGGAACTTGAAGGCTCAATATCTAGGCCTATATCTTCCTTATCATTATATCAAAGCTCACTAAAGAATACCGTTGAGGGACGGGCTTGTGTACACCGAGACCTTGAACGCTCCAATCGCCGTAGTGCGACGTTGTCACGTTCTTCTAACTGACTGCGACTGACTCAACGCATTTATAATTCTTTAAACTGTGCGATCAAGCCTCGAGTGGTAAATACCAGGAGTGTTCAAGGCTAGTAGATATGGCAACCTGCGCGCCCATCCTATTGGCCGCCTAGCAACGGTATTATTTTGTGGGCTTTAATAAAGTTTCTAAGTTATTAAAAAGTAAATACAGCACACATAACCTAGAAACCTCAGTCCAGTACTGAAGAAAGGTTAAGTCCATGGTCTACGACGATTCGTATATGCATCACGGAGTTTAATTACTATAGCAGTAAATTTTATAAGAAATAGTAATTTACACAATACAATGTATTTGTTGGCAAAATCATATAATCAAAAATCATATAAGCACCATATAAATGTTTAATATTTGTTTTAAACCCCGAAATGTATCAAAGTCTATTAAACAAGTTTACAATATTTTCACCACTCAAAGTGAATTCTCCTACATTCTAACGGCCAAGCAGGGAACTAAATTCCATAGGAACCTAAATTAGTAGAGCGTGACGGTAAAACGCGATCTACCGCCCGCAAAATATTTTGGACTCGGTGCGCCTGATTACACTTCAATTATAACATTTTTACTGTAGAAATTTATTTTCATATCTTTAAAAAAATATATATGCTGATATTTATCTCCGTTAAACAACGGAGGAAGGTTACGAATTATGCTGACCCTAGTCTTCCCAGGTGGAACGTAGTTTTTATGTCCCACCTTTTTTTGATTATCAGTTCTGGCTCGTCTGATACTAAAGTGCTGACACTTGATTCACAGGTTCAAACCCAGTTTTAAGTAACCCCTCAAAGACATTTTTTTCTACTTATAATTATTCATTTCCAGGTGCAATTATGTCCTTTTCCCTTCCTTCTTTATAACACTTACAACATAAAACTTGAAAACACGTATACTCTATAATGAAGATGATTTATTAGGCACGAAATGAAGCATAAAAACAACAACAAAATTGCATTCAGCCTGAAGATGTTGAACAGCTGTCGCTGAATAAATTTGATTTGTGAAATTTCAACATGTGGTTGTTTTGTAGAACCACAGAACGAGGTACACAGCATACATACGGAAACACCACCGTGTGGTCAGAGAATTTTGTCTTCTATCAAAAAGCCAGAACTGTGTATTTTAGCTAGTTGATTTTTAAGTATTTCTTTGCGTATTTTCTGCAAAGGATGGGACAATCTTGCCTGGTTAAAATTAAAATGAACTACAGTTATTCTTATGATAAGTATTAAAACATAAACGTAGTATGTATGTTGATTAGTAAACAAATTGTATACAAAAGTATACATAAAACTGACAATATCAAGCAGCTCTTGGGCAAATAAACTTAAAGGTTCCATTTTGACTGCGATGCAGGCTTGAGAAAATATTTGTCTGTTTATTTAGTTGAAAGCATTTCGTTTACCTTAGGTTCATGTTTGCCTCTTTTTATTTTAGTAAGGTTGGGTATAGCTAAGTTCATTTTATATTCTGATAATTACTTTATTATAAATCGTGTACATTAAAAAAATAAAGATAATATACATAGGTCAGACAGGACGAACATTTAGTCAAAAATTTAAAGAACATCTATCAAAAAGAGCGTTAATGGAATTAGATCAAATTATGGACGCCTTGTTGATGAAGACCATTCGTATACAGATTTTGAGAATAATTTGGAACCATTACATATTTGCAGAAAAGGAAAATATACGGATGCCATCGAAGCATATGAAATTTATAAAGCCTTTAAAGACAATAAGGACGTATTATTGCGCTTTTCTTCGAATACAATATACGACACGGCTATCAAGATCCATGATACAATAAATAAATAATATAGGCCTACTGCAAAGTTATAGACATGAGACGTTGGTTGTCCGACGGCATTGAAACTGTGCCTACAGCGTGTGTCGCGTTGTTTTACGTGTGCCTGTGACTTTTAAATTTTAATGTATTGAGGAACTGTATTGAGTGATATACTCTAAGGATGGAGCATAAGCTCTGAAACGCGTAAGTGAAAACGAAGAAAGAAGTCACGTGGCGGAGGCATACAAGGTAACTTATTGTTAATTTAATTTTAAAACAAAATATTCACATTTTACAATATACTATAATAGTCAGGTGGGTTGTAAGGTAAGTGTTATAAAATATAAATACGAGTACAATTGAATCTATTCAATATTGTAACCACTCCACTACAGAAAGTATATCTGAAACTTGCTTCGAACAATATTACGAAGATGTAAGTGAATTGTACACGGCAAACTTACTAGTTATTTAAAAAAGAAAATTTTGTTGTAAGGAAGTACCTCCATACTGTATGTGTTTGTTTGACGTAGCAAAATATACAACATTCATGCCACATCTCTTGAAGACAAAGTAAGGTGACATCATCATACTTCATGTCAAGTTCTCTTTGAAGATGGCAATGCAAGATGTATATTGCAACTGAGATTACGTCCTATATTTATTTTTAAAACAGCTACGCTATGTTTTACAATTAAAAAAGTAACATATTTACGAATAAATAAAACGTTATTTATACAAAAATTAGTATTTCTTTATCCAAACGGATTGTGTTGAAGAAGGGAGGTGAAATTGTAGAAATGTTTTTATCTACACTGGATTCCACGTTCATCGAGCAGTACAGAGAGCCCATAAGAAATGTTGACCAAACGAAAGTCTCAGTGATACTAGCCAACTAAAAAACATCAACTCCCATGCAACGCTCGGAAAGTTGACGCAACCCGCATGACAATAAACGTGATGTTCCCCGTAATGTTAGTAGCATGAATTATCTCCCGTAAGACCTGTACTGCACGGTGAACGTGGAATTGAGTATACGTGGAGTGGGGGGGGGGGGGAATCTAAAATTTCTAAAACGCTACGACCGGATTTCCTTACTTACCAGGTGGTTAGATGATATAACCTCAGTGAAGGGGGTCCGGGGTACCCTCCTGAAAATGGACATTTTACCTCTCTAAATAGTGTTTATAAGCTATTTTGTGTATAATAACCGTAAGGAAATTTTAAAAGCACATCATTTTCAATAAACAAGTATTAAATAAACTGATTCACATTGTCAACCTGCAGGGAACTTAATCAAACTAGACTATGTAATGGATAAGTAGAGTCACAGATAAAATAAACTTCTATATCTTTATAACAGTTATAGTTTGGTTACTGTAGCCCGTGTAACACTGATGATGGCGACATTGTCGTTGAAACGCGTTTGAGGTTAATAAACGTATTTATAGTGAGATTTTGTGTTCAGGTTTTATTTTATCTAAGATAATTTCTCACGAGTCAAGCTCATTAGTTATTTATTAAAATTTTTGTTTATATTTATAAGTGAAGTCAAAATAATAAAAAAAAAAAATGTTTATATTTAAGACTGTTTCTCGTAAATGGTTGGCCAACAAACAAAATACATAAACATCTAAATAAGTTTTATGTTACAGTCTAATGCATATAGTTATGTAGATTTATATTACAAATCATATGTATTGTATTTCTTTCGCTGGTTAATTTGTTAATCAAAAGTAGATATATATACGTATAACATTTTCTATCATTTAACAAGAGAGAGGGGGTTTTAATTAAAATAAGGGCGTACGAATTTGTTCTTTATAGTACAAATATGCATTTTTCAAGGCCAATAAACAAACTGTTATAAATTATTGTAATTATTTGTTTTCCTCTAAGTAGCTAACTCAGGTGGTTCATTGCCAAGGAAAGGTCCAAAACCATTTTCTTTATTATTTAATGCAAGTACAGTCTCTAAACGGCCTGGTGCTATTTACAATATTAACTGTTCTCAACCGTGAAAAACTTATGGGCATATTCGTCAACCCATATATGGCCATTGTTAGTACTGTTTGTAATGTTACAACAATGGAATTAATTATTTGTGCACTGTTTAGACACAAACATGGGCGCCTATATGATATTTTCTAGGGGGGGGGGGGGGGGGGCTAGACCGGGGTATGAGGCGTAATACGTTCACTGCTAAGGACGCACATGTGAGCTTGACACTGAACACTATGAAAAGCGGCCGACGCACAGTGCATTACACGCCATCCCCGTATTGGGAGTATTTTCAATACACAATGAATTACGTGCTTCGCACGCCAACCCAATTACTGGGAGTATTTTCAATACACAATGCATTGCGTGCTTCGCACACCAACCCCCGTACTAGAAGTATTCTCAATACACAGTGCATTGCGTGCTTCGGTCGCCAACCCCCTTACTAGGAGTATTTGCAATACACAATGCATTTCGTGCTTCGCACGCCAACCCCCTTACTGGGAGTATTTTCAATACACAATGCTTTGCGTGCTTTGCACGCCAACCCCCTTACTGCGAGTATATTCAATACACAATGCATTGCCTGCTTCGCACGCCAACACCCGTATTGGGAGTATTTTCAGTACGCAGGGTATTGCGTGTTTCATTGCGTGACCCCCCCCCCCTTGCCCACAGGTACGGGCGCCCATGGACACTCACTGTAGGTTTACTGTTATTAAAAGAAATGTTTATAAAACAATGATAGCATATTTCTAGGTAATTATTTGGCTATGATAACTGCTACAACAAATTTATAAACAACAGTTTTACTTATTGAGTTTTATTTAAATACAGATTAATAATTTAGATCATTTTACCGCACAAAATTCTCGTTTTTGTAAACAGTCAAAACTGTATTAGTGAAGAGTTCTTACGAACTGTGAAAACATTAGGGCCTAGCAAGGGTAACATTGAAACAAAAATTTGTTTAAATTAATTTACCAGTTTAAGTGTTCTTTTACAAATTTAAGTAAAAATTACATTCGCTAAACAGACACACACACGGTAAACGAAGCACAATTCACCTATAGTTAATACGACGTTTTATGTTTCTTTTGACGCTAGAAACAATATCTTGAAGTTTGTGCCTAGAGTTTTTAAACACCCAGTAAATTGTATTTTTTTCTGGTTTTCAGTTCAATGGTTACATAAATTACTAAGGGGCTTTTGTTTTTGAATCTTTTGTCCTATTATGGTAAATGAGCTAAAACTTACAAATCTGCTCTATATATTTATTTTTAATTAGGGATATTAATTGATTGTCAATTCTGTTTTTTTTTCATGCAAATGCTTTACTCTTTAAACAGATGTATCATAAGGTGGTAACATAAATACAAATCCTGCTAAATTTTGTTTGTTTTTCTTTCTTTTAGACTAAGTGAAATATATTTTTGTTTGTCTGCAGTATTGTTGTTCTAATTTTGTTAACGAATTTAATTATTACTAAATGGAAAATAAATAACTCAATATCTGGTTGATATTGGCGGTATTAAATAACATACTGTAAAGGGTGGTCGATTTTACATTTTACTTAAAAAAACAAGATAAACTAATCACTATAAAAGCAGTACAGAAGGAATATGCGAATGAAACATTTTCCCTATGCGACAATAAAAAGGAAATTTTCTTTCACTGCCTATTTACGGTTACTGACTCATTTCCTTTTCCAGCTGTAAAAGGGAATAAAAGGGAAATATAAAACAGGATGACTTTTTATTAAACCTTTAAAACGGAGTACCTAAGTTGTGTCCACTTACTTGAACTATATTAAAGAACCAACAATTATCTCCCAACTACTTATACTATCATAATAGCTGTCGCATCAGTTTTTCCAGTGCTACAGATAATTACTGCAATTTATTAATGTGAAATATATTAATCATATGTAAGCCTTTTTGCTTCCTTCTACTTGGTTATGAAAGTCACGCTGCACAACTTATGATTTACATTTTTAATAGGCTACTATTTATACACTTGACATAATATGTTCATTGAATCACAGATCAAATTAGTGGTCAGATCTCTAAGAAGGTAATTGTTGACACACTGTTGGCGTTGTATTAAAATTTTATGAGATAAATCAGTGAACGTAAGTACTAAATTAAAACCTTACTGCGTAAAAGAATTAAAAAGCCTAGTAAAAAAAAAACTAATCGACCTCAAGGAGTCAATATGAAAACCATTTTGTGAGAATTATTTTATCATCAAGTTGTTTACTGTGTAAAGAATTATTGGCTCTGGATTTTCGTTAATAAAATATTTGTTACTAATAATAATCAAAATAATATATTTCACAGTATCCAAAATTATTTAATAAGAAATACCGCACAAAGGCAGTATTAGCTATGAGACGCTAAAAACGAACTAATAGTGTAAATAGTCGAAATGCCGTTTTCATCACGTCCAAAAAATTTCAATAAAAGAGGTAGAAAACCAAACTAATTTCCTACTTTCATTTGTTTTATTTAAACAAAATACTTAAGGTATAATAGTATTTCGTTCTAAACTAGTCGTCAAATTAGTTTATAATGTTTCGCAACTCTAGTGGTGAAACTATGCGGAATTCGAAAAAAAAACACAACTGACGTGTTTGTAGGAAAATTAATTGTGTAAAACTTTGCTATCTTGATAATTTTCAACAAAATCTATAGTTTTTTCTTAAAATATAAAAAATGCGATAAACGCTAAAATTAATGTATAGGTTATATCCTACTTTTTTTAATAGTCTGCCTATTAAAACAGGGAATTCCTAGAATATTTACATGGGAACATTTTTTAAGCTCCAAATTCCTGCTGGAGTTTCATTTCAAAAATCGAAAATTCAAAATTTCAATTCCAACTTAAACAAAAATGATTAAGTTCATAAAAAATTGCAAAAAATTAAAAAGTCTTAATTTCATGTAAAGTACATAAACGGAATAGAAAATAAGAGTTAGCCGCCATTTTGGAAAATCATTCGAGTATTTCATAGTTTGGGTTAATCCCCACTTTGGTCAATGCTCCCTATTAAACTTTACTGTAAAATAAAATTTTCTGAGATCAAAATGGTTGGCATAAAGAAATCACATTTATTCAGATTTTCAAGTAAATCGTTAGATAATTTTCTTATTATTCCACAGGTGTGACAGAAACACTGTATTAATTTAAGTATGTGAATGATGAGTATATTGTATGTTAGTATAATAGAGATTAAATGAATTTAACGTAGAGCATTCATAGTAATGGTTTGGTATAAAAGCTATCCTACTTTCCTCTTCAGTACTCATCCCATTTTACAACATGGAAAGGAAATGAGACAGTAACAGTAAACAGGCAGTGAAAGAAAATTTATATTTTCTTGTCAATTTGGGAATATGTTCCATAACCCGTCCATCCAACGGTTATTGTGATTAGTTTAACCCCGTTTCTAATTCAGTATTAATCGCCTTCTCTATTTAAATTATTAATACCAATATTACTTCTGAGTAGAGAAACATTCAGAAGTAAAGTTAAATAATTGAAATCTGACTATGTTGACTTTTTTACTCCTAATTAGTTTAAAGGAAACACACAAAAAATACAACTTCTCTCTACGTTTTTTAGGGTTTTATAAGTTTTTATATTAGTTAACAATTCATTTAATATTATTATTTTGATCTTTAAGTTGTGGCGCACGAATCTCCAAAGTAATTAAAATTTGACCCTTCCCTACTTCAATAAGTAATTATCAGTATAATATACATGGTGATTCACGAAGATATGCAGAAACTTCGGGAGCTCATCTACAAGAAAAAAGTTGTAAAAACATAGGTCAGAAAACGCTTCGTTTTCCAGATATCCGTTATTTTTTTTTTACAAAATAATTCATATCTAGAGAAATGTTTGACTGATTGAGTTCAAACATGGCACGACGTTTAACCTAACCAAGATCTATAGCAAGAAAATAAACTTTTTTTTGGGTTTAACGTTCTGTTGTTTTGCACTTAAGGCTAATGAAGACGGGACCTACAGTTTTACGTGGAATCCGAACCACAGAAGAAAATAAACAATTATATCCAATCATGCGTTTAAAAATGGCGGCTGTTTGAAAATTTTAAACCTAAATTACTCGAAAACCGTAGATGTTATTAAAAAATGTCAAGACACCTTTTTTGTAGTCCTCTTGATTACCTTTCAGATGGCGTAGTTGTAAAAACAATTGAATGAAGTATAATAGTTTCGTACACTTGTTTTGTTCAACCCTGCATCCTATACCAACACTATAATACTGATATTATCTTTAACTTAGCTATTATCCTTTTCCCGCTTGTTTTGGCCATAGAAATCTAAAATACTGTAAATATGTGTTCAGTTGTTACTTTAATTTAAATATACTCCATATGGGAGTGTTACAAATCGTTTATTATTTGGAGCACCACTCTTTGGCTCTCCATGGATTGCAATATTTTTTTAAAATTATGATTATTAGTATGTGTGGTGGTTAGAATGCATTATAAATATGTCACAATAAAAGAAATGCAGCCATTGTTTTTTACAGAAGCTGTCCTTTAATAAGTCTTGACATATGTCAAGTCTTGACATATGTTCCCAGTAGTGATACCTTTCCGGTCCGTAGAAAACTGAAAATTCAGCAACCATTAGAGACAAACAAACAAAATGAATAATTAAAAACTGATTTTTCTTAAAGGTATAAAATATTTTGGGAAACCGGTAAGAAGGATAGTCGGACGCACAAAGAGTACAGAACAAATGCTATATTATATGTGTAAGTATTAAAGAATGTAGCTGTATATATAAAAATGAATGTTTGTTTGTTTGTCCTCTATAGACTCAAAAACTATTAGACAAATTTCATTTAAAATTTATCAATCAACTCCTATAAAAGCGAGTGTTGGAGCGTGCGTACGTGGAGTAACATTTAATATAACAGCTGATTTCACCCATTATAGTTTGAGGTTATGTGTAAAAAAAACTTCAATCGTTGTAATTTCTTGTGAAGTTGATTTTTTTTTAATATGAGTTATAGAACTAATGTATGTTATGATTATACGTTATAATATTTGCTTTGAGGTTATAAACTGTATATAAATACAAACTTTTATCATCAAAATATTCGATTATACAATTTTAAAGAAGAAATACCAATTCGTTTAACTTAATAATATAACAGCTGATATTACCCATCATCTGTAATACGCAAACAAAATCTAGCGTAGACTATACTTTGGGGTTACGTTTACAACTTCAATCAATAATAATATAGCCTATAATATTAATAACTTCTAAATCATTTGATCTATCAATATGAAATAAAAGGCAATTGAAAGATCATATTTTGATCTTTCTTTAAATATATATAATAATATACGTAAACACAAAATCTTAATAAATATTCCTACAGTTTTTAAGTCCTTATAATTGTAAACATTTACCGAGTTAAATATCCCCGTCTGCATAGTTAGGTAGGCCTAGATAAAGTGTATTGTTTAAATAGTATGTTGTATAAATGATGTATTTCTGATGTGTATCTAATTAATCCGCCTGTGATTTTTCACGGGGAGTTACTAGTTTATCAATATTATCAACAGGAGTGTTTAAACATTATAATTACTATAGTCTAAGGGGTTGAAATGTGGTTGTTACTCCTTTACAATAAATATAAATTGAACTCACTTTCTAAAAGCTATAAAGATTGAATGATGTATTATTATTATAGAGTAATACAAACACCATTTCAATCATACTACTTAAGTCAAAGATAAAGAGTGGAATAAATACCATTAAAATTAAATAATATTTCATACACTTAATTTTTCTATTTCCTCAAAAAACAACTTAATCAATTTAACAAAACATTTCAAAATTTACACATAGCCCCAGGAGTTTTTCAAAATGAATATAGTCACTACACACAAAGATATTAAATGGGGTAGCTACCATTATACAATACATGTAAATGGTACTAATATAAAAAAATAGTAAATCGATTACCTAAGTCAATGGGTTGTAATTTGATAACACCATTAGAATTTAATATTAATTAAAATGGAATAACTAGGCCTACCCCCATATAAAATAAATTGCATTGATATTAAAAAACCATATGTTTCTTCGACCGCGATCGCCGGCCCTGAACCTTAGAATCTTATTTTAACTAAAAGTCACTACACAATTAATTCTTAATACATTCACTAAACTGTGTTTTTTAATTTAATCTACATTTTATATACCAAAATCAAGCAATATCAAAGCATTGCCTGTACCACTAACAATAAAATTTTTATTTGAATGCCCATGCCAGCTATATATAACCAAAGCTGAAGTTTCACCTAATATGTTATGTAAGTAGTTGACCTTGTTTTGCACCAAATTAAATTTATTGCTGACTGGAAGAGAGTCTGGGTCCAGTCAAGTGCGAAATTGCAACTTGCTCAGCGCAATCTGAAAATCATCTGGTACAATACACCCCAAAAATAGTTTACGCGACGTATTACTTTAAGCCTCGATCTATGCTAAATAATCTGGATGTATACTGCCTACAGCCTATTTGTTAATAGTGCCGATTTTAGAAATAATCTGCGGAAAATATAAAAACCCTATTTCAACACTGAACAGTGAAATGTCCTTCCTGGCTACCAAAGGCTTGTTATTAATTTAGATAATTTAATTTCAGTAAACAGTATAAGAAATCAATTTGTTCAAAGTGTCTCACGGAAAATAGGCTTGTTATTAATTTAGATAATTTAATTTCAGTATCTATATATATAAAAGCCAAATCCACTGACTCACTGAACACGATTTCTCAAAACTACAGAACGGATCGGAACGAAATTTGGTATGTAGCTTCCTCTAAGGCCATAATGCTCGCTAAGAAAGGGTTTAAAAAAATTCAAAATTTTAGGGGAGGTTTGGTGTGGTCAAAGTTACTAAATCACTATTTCTCTAAAACTACTGAACGGATTGGAATGAAATTTAGTATGTAGCTTTCTCTAGGGCCCTAGGTACTCGCTAAGAAAGGGTTTCAAAAAGTTCGAAATTTTAGGGGAGGTTTGGGGGTGTCAAAGTTACTAAATCACGATTTCTCTAAAACTACTGAACGGATTGGAATAAAATTTGGTATGTAGCTACCTCTAAGGCCCTAGGTGCTCGCTCAGAAAGGGTTTAAAAAAGTTCGAAATTTTAGGAGAGGTTTGGTCGGCTCAAAGTTACTAAAAATCCCCATAAGAAATACGTAGTGTAATTTATATTTATTGATATAATATATTTTTTGTTAATATACATTTAACTTTGATTTGTCTATCCGTGCAAAGCCGGATCGGGCCAGTTAGTATAGTATAAGAAATCAATTTGTTCAGAGTGTCTTACGAAAAAACTTTCAGGACGTGTTCTACTTGTGAAAATATAGGTTCGGAAATGCTTTATTTTCCAGCTATCCGACAATATAATTTATATCTAGAGAACGGTTTGATTGATTAAGTTCACACTTGGCATGCAGTTTAATCTAACAATGATCTATCTCAAGAAAAAAATCGATTACATCCAACGGTTCGTTTAAAAATGTCGGCTGTTTGAATTATTCAAACCTAAATTACTCATAATTTACTCATAATTACTCATTTACCAACTTCCGAATAAGGTTTAAAGTATAAACACATCATATCAAATACATTCGTTATTATCTTATCGAACATTTTGTGAGTTAACACGGGTGCCTTTTAACTGGCCCTTTAAGTAAAGATGGAATTATATGTGAAGAAGCGCGTCTCGCAGGCAGGTGTGTATGGCGGGGTGGGGGATGTGACTGCTGCCAGTACACTACTGCCCAGTTTGTTTTTTACTGCGCATGGATTACTGCGTCACTGACACTACTGTGCGTCCGGACTTTGGTTGGCAGTACGGGAAAGGCTATGCAATGCATTTCATATGAAGTTTCCGTACTACTAGCCGCACAGCTGACATCGGGCGCTCTATGAATTCACTGAATGTGTAGAGTGTAGATGATGACATAATTTTGTAAATAGTATCATATTAAAGCTGATACAACTGTCTTTCCTCAATTAATTTGTAAGTAACGATATCGCATTTGTCGACATGCAGTCGCGTCCGCATGTTGTCAGGTTGGGTAGTAGCCCGGCAACCGTCCATAAGGCCTGTACTGCCAACCAAAGCCCGGACGCACAGTACTTGTGGGCTTTCAAAATTACATGTTTACTAACTTATTACACATAAATAAACAAGGGGCGTCAACACTACAATGTTCTTAGGAACGGCAGTGTACTAGACGAACCTCTGTCACCGACTGACTCGCAACACTGACCTACACGCTGTTAGCGCATGCGCATTGGCCGTTCCTGCTTCTGCGCATACAGCCAGCCGCATCTTCACATATATTTACATCTTTAGGTTTAGAAGATACCATTTGTGGTATTACTCTAAGCAGGCAAAACTTTAAAATGTTGTAATATTTTTAACTTTAAGCGAGTCATAGTATAATTGTTATGTTTAAAAGTAAACGTAGATATTTATCTTAAATTTGATTTGGGCAATTAACCAAAAAATGGGTGGTCTTTTTGGGAAAGTCGCACCAACATAACAACAGCAATATGTGGTATTTTTTAAATATAACTAATTCGATCTTGTGTCGTATTTTTAATAAAATCATAACATATATAACCAGTTCGCTTTTACTGTTTAATAATTTTTTTTCATAACTGAATACAATTTATTTTATAAACTTAATTTTTGAGAAGATATTTAGTCTTAAACATGTTTGTTTGTATTTATAATTTAGTAAATCGTAGAATGTGTCACATAAAATAAATTACATAATGACATATTATCACGCTTCACGACGCACAGATTCATCGAATATTTCGAATATTATTATAGTTAATGGAAATATCAAATCAGCAATAAAACCTTCCTAGTGTAATTGCATTAATTTATCGAGTATACTCCATTACACGCCGTTACAGAATTACAATTAATCAATGTAATTTACGCGCTGGTGGAGGTAAAACAAAATTTCTCTAAGGAAAAATTACATTTTGGCTGCGTTGGAGCGCGTATAAATCTCCAGCAGCCAGGGTAATTTAGTATAATTAACGGCCCAATTGTTAGCATTAACTATACCTGCTTTTGCGTGGCGCACGTGTACCGAAAATGTGTTTTGATTCTTTAAAATTTCGCTTCCGTATTTGTAAAGTTTTTCATTATTTAGCGGCGCGGTTTATGTAGTTGTACAGTTTTGGCAAGCAAGCAGAATGGCAAGGCGATAAAAGGTTTTCGTGCAGTCTGAAACCAACACGGTTTCGCATTTAAGTAATATTGTTATTTTTACTTCCCCTCTACCTAAAATATCAATTGATACTGTTTATACAGAGCAACAATCATAATGACTATGATATTTATTGGTTTTACTGAGGAATTTGCAAAACATTCAATATTTTTGTTTTTGTATTCAGTTACTGAGTAGGATAAATGATTACAGAATTTAGGTAAAATAATTTTATTTCAGAATTTAAAAAGCAAAATATTGGAAATATTCACATTGTATCATAATATTATTATTGTATTGCAATATCTTGATATCACATTGTATTGTGATATCTTGATACCAGATTGTATTGCGATATCTTGATATCACATTGTATTGTTACATTTTGATATCAGATTGTATTGCTATATCTTGATATCACATGATATTGTAATATCTTTATATCAGATTGTAATGTGATATCTTGATATCAGATTGTACTGTATTGTGATATATTGATATCACATTGTATTGTGATATCTTCATATCAGATTGTATTGCGATATCTTGATATCACATTGTATTGTTATATCTTGATATCAGATTGTATTGTGATAACTTGATATCAGATTGTATTGTACTATACTGATATCTCATTGTATTGTGATGTCTTAATATCAGATTGTATTTTGATATTTTGATATCACATTGTATTGTGATCTTGAAATTAGATTTTATTGTGATATCTTGCTATCATATTGTATTGTGATATCTTGATATAAAATTGTATTTTGGTATCTTGATATCAGATGGAATTGTGATATCTTGATACCACATGCTATTGTAATATATTTATATCAGATTGTATTTTGATATTTTGATATCACATTGTATTGTGACATCTTGATATCAGATTGTATTGCGATAGCTTGATATCAGATTGTATTGTGATATCTTGATATCAGATTATATTGTGATATCTTGATGGATTTTATTGTGATATTTTGATATAACATTGTATTCTGGTATCTTGTTATCAGATGGTATTGTGATATCTAGATATCACATTATATTGTGATATCTCGATATCAGATTGTATTGTGATATATTGATATCATTTTGTCAATAACAACAACAACAACAACAACAATAACAATGCTATATTTATCTCCCAAAGTATACAAACAATTACACAAGCATTGAAAGGCACTGGTCATTTTGACCGTCGGCCAGGTAGGTAGCATCCAAAATTACAGTAATGTATAATAATTTCACATAGTAATTAAATCTACGAACTATACATGCCTACACAACACACACATACACACTGTCACAGACACACATATAAATTACAGAGAGCAGAAAATCTAACATACATCAATTTACCTTTATCTTAATTCTTAACTTTTGACTAGGTTTATTTTTTTGCAATAATTTATAACAATTTTACATATTAATTAAATCTACGAACTATGCATGCCAACCCACACACATACACACCGCCACAAACACACATATAAATTACAGATAGCAGAAAATCTAACATACATCAATTTACATTTAGCTCAATTCTTAACTTTTGGCCAAGTTTTATTTTTTGCATTAATTTATAAAAATTTTATACAGTAATTAATTCTAGAGACCATACATACCAATACTCACGCACACACAAAAAACGGAGAGGGCTGATATGGAAACCTAACATAACACAAATAAACATTAATCAACAATCGTTTCCATTGTCCTACCTGAATATTTTCCAAATGAACCAACTCAATAGTTGAACTCTTGTATTAACTCCCACCTGTACTTCCAGGCTGCCCGACAATACTTCACCAATCGGTCCCAATTCCGACCATTTAAGTAATCGTAAAATTCTTCTCGCGACAACTCACGTTTATTGAAAAAACCCTGCCGAACACCTTTCAAAATTGGGCACTTTGCTACAAAATGGAATACGTCTTCTACTTCTGTTAAGTTACACAAAGAACATTTATAATTTATCCCCTCTACCCAGGGTTTGTAATTTAGGTGTAATAATTCTCCTCTGCATTTTAAAATCCACTTAACTGTGGTGGTACTATAATAATTTTGAAAATATGTCTTATCACCAAGTTCCAAATTTAGATTTCTATAAATAGTATGATAACGACCAGCCTTAGCTGCAAACAGATTATTCTGATTATTCTGCCTACTCATCGCTTCGACTAAAGTAAATAACTGTCCCTTCCATTTATTTACGCCTGAAAGTCCAGTATCGAAACTAATCGCATGCTCGTTTGCTAACTGCAACCATTCTTTATACCAAAATACTTTATTTCTTATGACTTGTTTTGTTAAAAAGTTTGGAAGCCTCTCTTCCAACATATTTAAAGTTTTTAACACATAATTTACATGCACCCTAAAAGTAAATGCAAACAATTTGTCTAAACCTAACTCTAAGTACAAAACATAATTTGGAGTGTTATCTGGCAGTTGCAACAATCGTTTAACAAACACACGTAACAACTGCTCTACCAGTTTGTATTGTTTGTATCCCCACACTTGCGCTGCGTAACACATTAACGCCCTTTGTACCGCATTAAAGCATGCCCACTTTGATGATAACGGCACTTTTAAATTTGCTATTAAACTTTGCCACACACTGTTTATTGTGGCTTTAGCTGCTACAAGTTTTTGCTCGAAATGTTTTTCCCAAGATAAAGAAGGTGTCAATGTCACGCCTAAATACTTATACACATTTACACATTCTATCTCCTTCCTATTATACCACCACCGTTCATTGTGTGCTTGTCTACCTCCCTTTCTAAAGATCATAACTTTTGATTTGTTCAAGTTTACATTTAAATTCCACTTTCCACAATAACTCTCCAACTCATTAATCATTTCCTGTAGCCCACTTGGTGTAGATGACAATAAAACTATATCATCCGCGTATAGTAACATATTTATTTTACGATCGTCAATCCGGCAACCTCCCCCTACTGCTTCATGTAAATCATTCACAAAAAGTGAGAAAAAAGATCGGACTCAGAAGACAGCCTTGTCTCAAACCTATTGTGGTATCAAAATACTCTGACGTCCCACTCCTGCACCAGACACTTGCTTTCGCTCCAGTGTAAATGTCTCTAATAATCTTTAACAATTTATTCGAAATACCAATCATTGCTAATTTATACAAAAGAGCCTCCCTTTCTACCGAATCAAACGCTGATGAAAAATCTACAAAAAAAGCATATAATTTTCCTTTCTTTTGTGCCAATTTTATTTGCACTATGCTTGTTAAGTTATAAATGTTATCTACTGTGGAATAACCTTTACGAAAACCTGCTTGAAATTCGTTTAATACTTTATACTGCTCTACCCAATGCGTAACACGATTTAATATAATTCCTGTAAATAATTTCGAGAACGCGTTCAAGAATGAAATACCCCTGTAGTTGTTTACATCGTTGATGTCACCTTTCTTATGTAACGGATAAATTATTGATTGTTTAAAGGACCCTGGAACTTTACCCTCTTCAAAGATTCTATTAAAAATCTTTATCAAACATTCGTGTAATTTTTGTGTCCCATTCTTATAAAACTCAAATGGCACCCTATCTTGTCCCGGTGCTTTATTATTTTTGGCGTTTTTTATTACAAACCTAATCTCAGATAGATTCATTTTGTCAATACAATGTCAATACAATTTTAATATCACATTGTAAAATTAAATTTTCTTTTTGAAAAACTTATTACTTAACAGTAAAGTATTATAAGGAAAATATAAAATAAATATTCTAAAATCTAATAATTCAAAAATCTATGATTTTATCAAATACAGGTCAAATAACTACCTTAATATTCAACAGAGATAAACTTCTAGAAATAAACGTATTTAATACAAACACATTTAATAATTTAATGTAAAGACAAACAACCTCAGAATTTTATATTTGATACATTAAGCAACGGTTTTAATTAATTGGGTAAAGTTTCAAACGTATTTGCCCCACTAAGGGTTAGCCGCAGTACATTACACAAAGGAAAGTATAAATGTTGAATGCTGAACTGCAACTTGTGTCCGCAGAACAAGAACCCCCATTAATAAATTACTGTACAAAATCAACATAGTTAGAACTCAAGGCATAGTAGTTGTATTAATATTTTGTATTTCCAACCTAATTGAGAATATCTCTATCTCAACCTCCCCCTCTCCCTCTCTCCCTCCCTCTCTCTGTGCACTTCTCTTTTCTATTTCTCTTTCTTATAATGCAAAACATTCAATAAATTGAAATAACATGGATCCTTAATTTGGTGTTTAAGTTTTTGTTCAGAAATATTCTTAAGTCTTGCTGGTTCAAGAAATAGTATTTTCTGTATAAGGTGAAAAATTATACGAGTAAAGCAAGAAGGGTTTCGCATAGCTTAATTTAAACGTGAACTGTTTAAATTTGATAAATCTAACATGTATCTATCTATATGTAAAAGTGAAATACCACTCACTCACTCACTCACTCACTGACTTACTCATCACGATTTCTCAAAAACTACCGAACGGATTAAAATGAAATTTAGTATGTACCTTCCTCTAGGGCCGTAGGTGCTCACTAAGAAAGGGTTTGAAAAAATTCGAAATTTTAGGAGGGCTGGGGTTTGGGGGATCAAAGTTATTAAAACACGATTTCTTCAAAACTAAAGAACGGATTGGACCGAAATTTGGTATGTAGCTTCCTTTACTGCCATAGGTGCTTACCAAGAAAGTTTTTGAAAAAATTCGAAATTTTAGGGGGGTTTGGGGGGATCAAAATTATTAAATCACGATTTCTTCAAAACTACCGAACGGATTGGAATGCAATTTGGTATGTAGCTTCCTCTAGGGCCATAAGTGTTCACTAAAAAAGGGTTTTAAAATATTGGAAATTTTAGGGGGGTTTGAGGGTAAAAATAACTAAATCACGATTTCTCCAAAATTACCAAACAGATTGGAATGAAATTTGGTATGTAGCTTCCTCTAGGGCCATAG
>JAGFPH010008312.1:14773-27435 GCA_018207615.1 Philaenus spumarius
CACTCACTCACTCATCACGATTTCTCAAAAACTACCGAACGGATTAGAATGAAATTTGGTATGTAGCTTCCTCTAGGGCCATAGGTGCTCACTAAGAAAGGGTATGAAAAATTTCGAAATTTTAGGAGGGGTTTGGGGGGATCAAAGTTACTAAAATCATAATTTCAGAACTTTTATTATTATGACAATAGTGCTTTTATTATTTAAGATCTAGCCTATATACATAAAAGCCAAATACCACTCACTGACTGAACACTTTAAATGAATACAATTACGTTAAAAAAACTGAAAATACCAACTACCACGGGCAACGCCGTACGGGTCAGCTAGTCACTGTATATTAGCGTGACTGCTGCATTTAGCGTTAAATAAGTTAGCACATATATTTAAGGGTCGCCGGAATACTACCCCCCGGAAAACTACCCCCCCAAGCAGGTTCCTACGTCATTTTGACGTCAGAGATCGGGGGGGGGGGTAGTTTTCCAGTCACGCACACTCAAGATTCGATATAATTAGAAATAAAAAAAAACTAGAGGACTAACCTAAACTGTTTAGTCACAGTATGTTGCCGATAACAGTATAATTGTAGGAACCTGCTTGGGGGGGTAGTTTTCCGGGGGGTAGTATTCCGGCGACCCGCTTTTGCTAGGGGGGTAGTATTCCAGTCGTGGACACGGCTCCCATATTGGTTAGTTGGCAGATTTCGTGACGTCACGTTTCACCTGGGGGGGTAGTTTTCCGGGGGGTAGTATTCCGCATCCCCATATTTAACTTAAATGTGTTTATTTAGCAGAGTTACCAATGTCTATTATAAACCAAAAGACACTTAATACATTATGAGAGTAAGGTTGGAACTTGGTTGTATGATGAACAAAAAGTGGTTACACACACTACAATCTGATTGATTATCTAAATTCTATTGAAACTATTAGAATAGTGTTTATTCCTATCATTAAAATATTTGTAGCATATATATTATATTTTAAGTATACTGGGGGTTTGGTAGTCAGTGTCAAAAATTTCAAGGTGTTATTATGCATGCTAATTGCAACAAAACTACGCAATTCGGACAGTCCTATGTCACTCCACCTTCCAGAAACAGTCATTTTTAGAAGTTTTTAAATTTCTTGACATTGCCCATGAAAAATCGTTTTTCTCAACTTTTACCAAACATACTTTTTGGAAAGTAAACAAAATATTCAATCAGAATAAAGTATAGTTTGCCACAGTCAAGCCCTCTTAAAGCCTTGTAAAGTCTACTTGAATGAAATATTTTGTAAAATTAAGAAAAAGGACGTTACAACTTACTTAAGAAATATTTCTTATGCGATATACTATAAACTGTAAAATATCACGGAAAACTTCCCCAAATCTTAAGCTTTAAAACGGTATACTAGAAGGGACCTTTCCTAATAACGACTTGAAATTTTTGACACCAAACACCCTTTATATATATATTTAATGAATATGAAACCATATTTTGATTTAAAATATTTTACAAATAAGGAGACAATCTTTGAGGCTATGAAATTTAATTTCAAATTAGTTGTCCATAGTTCGAACTTTCTCACCTTGACTCTCCATTAAATTCTACACGAATTCTATGTCAAATTTATTAATAACAGTGTATTAATTATACGAGGTCCGTCTAAAAAGTGGGGTGAATGCTATGATAAAAACATAAAAACAGAATGGACAATACAAAAGAAATATTGGCCTTCAAAATACTCTCCACCAGACACAACGCACTTCTGACAACGTTCATATAGAACCTCGAAACTCTGGGAGAAGTCTTCGTGTATAATCGTTATCAGAATTGCCGTCATTAGGTTCTGAATCTCTTCGACGTCCGTGATCCCTTTAAGACTTTCTTAAGACGTGATAAAAAAATCGAAAACATCAGCAAACACCAGATCTGGAGAGTACGGTGGGTGTTGCAAAACTGTCAAGCCACGCTGAGTCGAAAAATGGCGTACAATCTTGCTGGTAAGCGATGGTGAATTGTCGTGCAATAATATCCGATTTCCGGTCCGGAACATTTGAGTCCTAACACAACGGATGCGCTGCGAAAAAACGTTTCAGAACCTCCAAGGAGAATGCGGCATTCACCGTTTGGCCAGCAGGATAGAATTCCTTATAGATGATTCCTTCTTAAAATTCTTTAAAAAAATGATCAACATGGTCTTTACTATGGATTCCACGCGGCTTTTCGTTTGTCGCGGGTAAGAAGGTGACCGCCATTCCATTGATTGTCTTTTCGTTTCGAGGTTGTGCTGGTAACACCAAGTTTTGTCTCCAGAAAAGTCGGATCCTAAACGATAAAATCGCCACTGGCCTCAAAACGTCTTGATTTTTGATCATCTGTTAGGATGTGCGGCACAAATCGTGAACAAATCTTGCGTTTGGCCAATTCTTCGTAGACGATATACTCACCGTGTCTTTTCTAATACCCACTTCTTCTGCTATTAATCGCAGAGTCAATCTCCGATCTTTTGTTAATGTTTTCCGGCCTCCTGCTTGTGGATGGTCGTCCCGGACGTGGTTCGTCCTCTACCGATTCTTTGCCGCAGCGAAAGCGTGCAAACCAATCGTACACACATTTCCTACTCACAGCATCCTGCCCGTACACTTGCACCGACATCTCATGGGTTTCTGTCGCCGTTTTACCCAATTTGAAGCAGAACTTAATGTTGTGTCGTTGCTCAATTGCTTTTCGACGCTCACTACTCGGAACACTCTGTTTCAATGACTGTGGGCCTAAAAGTACTGCAATAGAAGCATCGCGCAATTCTTGACAGACGGCAGGTCCAGACGTGTTCATGCCTGAGTACGCATGCACGTACGCTGTTTCAAGCGTTGGATACCTATATTATATGAGACCATTCACTGAACATTTTTTATACAGACTTCGTATGTTATTTAACCTTATAACATTTCTTAGTTGTTTTTATAATTCTGTCATCATTACATAATTTTCACATCATTTAACTGGCATGCACATTCATTCCTTCATCACCATTAAAATCTCCACGAAGTCTATTTCTATGTGTAATGTATTGATCACAATATATTAATTATATTTCATTTCACCTTAAAAAATACTTATTTGTCAACCTATGGTTCTGTTTAAATTACTAAAGGCATTCCCAAATATATAATCATCTCTGGATTTCCCATTCATGAGTCAGTCTTTAACTTGTTTGCTTTTAAAATGTAGTTGTAAGTATTTCTGGATATATTATGTTCTTATTGTATATAAAATATACATTTCTCTTATTTTCCGTGACTAAATAACGGTTATTCTTTAAATCATTAAAGGGGTGTGTGAAATTGTTCCGCTAAGAAGCTTTGGACACGGTTCAAGGATCTAGGGGCGTATTTACGTTCTTTGATTTATGGTTTCGGAGCAAGAGTAAGGAATGGAGTTTTTTGGAAAATACTGTCCTTCTGTAGATATATTACACTTGGTACACAGTACTATTAAAGAAATAACAACAAACATTTCATTAACCAAATGAAGTTTAGATAATTTAATAATTGCTGTATTAGAATATTTAAAGGAAAATAATTATTTGTTTAAATTTAATGTTTAACTTAGCTTGATCTAAACAGGTAGACAGGGAACTTAAATCGCTTGTATGGATAAAACCTAGCAGGAATTTTACGGTTAAACTTTTGGAACGAAGTTCCTTAACGCGGGTTGCCGTAGGAGTTAACAAATAGAAAATGTAACGAAAAAAAGTGTTATTAATTCGTTGCTATGGCAATGCCAAAATATAAAATACGAGTAACGAAAAAGCGTTACAAATTGGTTGCTATGGCAACGAATGTAAATACATTCAAGAAACATGTGTTTCGGTTCTCAATTTAAATTACGAGACGATCGTTCCGTACGGCGTAGTTCAGATATTATCATCAAGTGCTGAAATACATTCAATAAACATAAAATGTTGATTCATCAGTCTAGGCCTAACCTTAAATTATTGTGTGTATACTTAATTTATTTTACCCGTCTTAGCGGCAGCATACATACAATAATTTTAGGTTAGGCCTAGAAAGTAATTTTAGGTATATTCGTTACCTAAAATTATTATATGTATGTTGCCATTAAGACAGGTAAAATAAATGAAACACACACAATGATTTTAGGTTAGGCCTAGACTGATGAACTAACATTTTATGTTTATTAAATGTATTTACAATGAATAGACATTTAACTGTGTTTACCATCTTAGTTTTGATGTTACAATTAATTCTACACCTTTATTATAACAACATTAAATGTATGGAAACAGTAAATATTTGTATAAAAAACAATCTACAGTAAGAATAAACGGCAATTGAAAGATTAAAATTATGTGTGTATGTTGAAGTTAAGGCCTCTTTTATTCACCGCGGCAGGTCGCAGCGGTCCGTCGCTGTGCGGCCGATCGCTGTCCCAAATTTGCGCGCGGCAAGTCGCTGCGATCGATCGGTGTCGCGTGGAGGGGAAAAGGTGCTGCCAACCACATTAACTTAACTTACCTTCATCTATAAATCGTTCAGTATTAATATCGGTTACCACTAACGAAGTCATTTTGTGTTGTATACCACCATTGTATTTGGATAACCTTTATTATTCATGATCTGATACCACACAAGTTTTATCAGCTTCAAAACGACACGACCACACGACTACAGTACGCACAGCCGAATAACAAGGCCACGTGTCGTGACGTTCAAGGTGGTTGGGTTGGCACCAATGCGAAAGCAAGAGCGGGCCGCCGCGTGGAATAAACGGTCCTATAAAACACAATGCATATAGGAACAGCTTGCTGCCAGCGATTTCTAAGAGCAGGCGACTGAATTTACAAAACGCTGCGACACACCGCTACTTCTGAGACCGCTCCTTTTTGAATAAAAGTACCTATTTAGGGCAATGCACTTACAAAATCGCGGCGACTGGCTGCTGCGACCTGCCGCGGTGAATAAAATAAACCTAAGGCTGGTAAAAGAATTAATTGAAGAAAAGGCGTGATGAACTTCGCTCCTGACGGGGCCTCACGATCGCACACATTTTTTTATTTATTTTTTTTTTTTTAAATAATATCATTATTTTGATTTAATTTAAATATTTGATGAAACTACTTCACACATTAATTAGACGAGTCGATCACATTAAAGTTATTTTAAAATAAACGCGAGATTGAATGAAAGTAAATTATTGATATGCAAATAATTAGTTATTTTCAATCATGCGTTGATTTAAAAAATGTATTTCGTTTTACAATTTGCATGTTCCATCCGCTCACCAACCCCGTTGGAACCTTCTATACACATAATCGAGTTATATTTTCTTTGTAATAAAGGTGTAGGATTAATAATAACCCCAAAGCTAAGATGGTAAATCATATTAAATGTTCAAATCAAATTAGTTCGTATATTTTATAACAGCAGTTATAGCACGGTAACTAGAACTACACGGTATGTGTCACGAGACAGCTGCGCAGTAACTCTGAGCTCAGATGACGTCACTGACACCGTCTCATGCTTCCCGCCTAGCAGAAGCAGATTAACTTGCACTAACTATTTACGCAAACAACGATTTGCTTGGTTTCTTTATGTGTAATTTTTACACAAATGTGTGCGTGATGTGTAGTAGAATAGAATAGAAAAAGTACTTTATTTGACATTTACCAATTAATAAAATACATAAAAATAAATTTTACAAATTAACTTTATAAAATACCAATAAAAACAAACAAACTCTTTTTACACAGTACTGTACAGCAATGGTCATTTGACCGTCAGCTGGGTTGGCAAAACACATATCTATATATATTAAAAGAATTTGGTCAAAACCTATTTCCAATCGCCCAGCCTCTCCTAATGGACCGATTTTGATGATTTTTGTTTTAAAATGTGTCTTATTACCTGTAGATATGTCATCAAGCATTTACCGAAGTCCTAGGACATTAGGGCTACGCCCCAGTGGCCCTCAAAGTTTCAATGTTAATCTTATGGAAGGTCAATCTTAAGGAAGAAGAAGAAATATTTATTTTGATTTTATCAAGGACACAAAAACAGCTGTTCGTATGAAAAGCTTAAAACAGCTGATTTTGATCAACAACTGATTTGGATCAAATCAGTATCAAATGTAGTATTACCTTTTTGAGGTTACATTGACAAACTAAAAACAAACACAAACAAAAATCAACGAAAAATGCTAACTATATTTTAATTTAATTCAAACATTGGTTGTTACAAACCTATTATATATAAAACAGCTAATTTGGATCAAAAACTGAACATAATCATTCACAGATATGTCAAGTCTTATATATTATCATCCGTTCAGCCGCTATTCACCCGAGAAGGAGCCCCGGTATACAATCCTTCAAATTTCCCATGTTAATCTTATGGAGATAATGTTTAATGAGTTTGAGTCAGCTGCCAAATAAAACAGCTAATTTATGCTCGGTCACCTATGTACAAACGAGCAAAAGATTAACGAGATTCTTTATCGAATTTTCCACCTGCGAGCGAAGCGAAGCAGCCATCTGAGGCCGAAGGCCGAGCCGGGGTTGGGACGCGGAGCGTCCAGGGGCAGAGCCCCTAGTTGTTTATGATTACATTATTATTTATCACCAGCTATACAATTAAAATTAATTACATTTATAAATATATTTACAGTAATCATTTCAAGAAATTATGTAACTCCCTCCCTAAACACGTTTTTGTTTACTGTACCAATAACTTAAAAATTAAATTAATTTATTAACTCCCATCTAAATTTCCATGCCATTTTCATGTATTTACCCAGTTTACACCAATCCCTCCCCTTTAACAAAAGTTCAAAATCTTAACTATTTAAACTGTTTTTGAAAAAACACTAATCTCTTAGTACTAGCGTGATGGGTAGTATAGTTTTCTTCTAAACAGTGTATAGGCCTATAATATTTTAAGTTTAAGTGTGTGTATATTTAAGTGTTTTATAACAAAATGCCTTGTTGTGCAGTTGCCGGTTGCACCAATCATACGGATCACGCAAAGAGGTTAGGAATTTCCTCCTTTCATAAATTTCCTAAAGATAAACTACACAAACAGTGGGTATATTTTTGTCCGAAAATCGTGAATCTAAAAACATTATAAAATCTTTGATACATGATTCAGCAGACAGTGTAAATATTCAAAACACACCTGATGATCAGGAAACTAATTCTTCCAATTTAAATTTAACACGACCTATATCTGGTGATTTATCTACGGTAGAGGCATCTTTTACAATAATTTAAAAAAAGAAAATAAATTACTTGTAAATAAACTGAACAATGCTAGTGTACTTATATCAAAACTCAAACAATCATTAGAAAAAATATGAAAAAATATATACCGTATGTCAGCAGCAAATGTATTAAAGGGGAAATGTACAAAATGGTCGGCTGATGATGTAGCAAAAGCAGTAACTATCAGATGCATATCTAAAAAAGGATTATCATATCTAAGGGAAACATTAAAATATCCCCTCCCAAGCGAGACAAACATAGCAAGGCGGCTTTCTCAATTTTTAACCCCTCCTAGATTTTTTGACATTAGTATGAATATAGGCCTACTTCAAAGGCAAGCTATAATATATGAAGATTTTCATAACGATGTTGTCATCAGATTTGACGAAATGAAAGTTAATTCAGACATCTGTTATGATCGTATTAAAGACAAGTTTAGAGGCCCACATGTGAATGTCCAGGTCATGATTGTAGCCTAACACGGAAATGGAAACAGCCGATTACAGGTACAGTACCTGTTTTTTTGTATTTACTATTTGTTATGCTATTGTTATCACTTAATATTTGACCTTGAATATTTCCATTTTAGGTTTATTAATTGAGTTTAGGTCATTCATACTATTAATTTAAAACAAATCAACAAAATGTTTCCTTAAATTTTTGTATATGCAAGTACATCTTTTTATAATGAATAACTATGAATTTACTGTCGATAAAAAAAGGTTTTACTATACAAAAATTGTACCTCTAGATTCCCTAGAGTGTACATGTAATCCCATGAAAGATTGTATATTTTCCGTTCACCCAAAAGTCGTGTAGGGTGATGTTTTTAAGAAGCTTGTCACTGGCAAAATCGAATCGCTGCAGAGACGCCGGGCGCTTCGGTGTCAGTGACGTCATAGCCACCAACGACCTGCGCGTGACACATAGCGTCTTGTTCTAGTTACCGTGAGTTATAGTAATGGTTAAACGAACCAGCAAGCCTCAGGTCTACACTTTAATAAAAACCTAACCTACAAGTTTGAAATCAGCTGTTAATGGAATTTTTGGAGCAAACAGCTATTGTATCTGTTATTTTATTCAATTGGTTGGTATGGCAATAAATGTAATTACATGTGTTGGTTCACTAGTCTAGGCCTAACCTAAGATTTTTTCGGACTAAATTTACAAATATTTAAATAAACAATGTTTTTATCAAAATGAATTATAGCCCGTGTTACTCAGGAATAGTGTAGCTTTTTATTAGTCAAACTATTTTTTCAATAGGTTCAGTAGTTCCTGAGAATATCCCCTACATACAAACAAATAAACAAACACATTTTTACTTTTTATATTATTGGTATAGATTTAACGATACCCCCAAAACGTGTTCTGGGGACTATAATAGGTGCTAATTTACTACTCCCGACCTTAGGTCACTGCAATAGCTTACATTTCCTATGGAAGTTCGGTAAAAATCCACCGAAGAAACATGAAACCGATAACTAAATGGATTTACTAAGTTTTAGTTTGAACAAGAACAAGCCGATTTCAGGCTGTAGCTAGTCTCTTTTCTTTTGGAAAACTGCAAAACTCTACATCGGTTAACAGTTTATGAAGTTTCTATAACAACGATAATGTTTGTAAATTGTTCGCTATAAACATTCAACTATTCACAGACTTTCTAGACATGAGTTTTTAAACAAGTTTAACAGAATAGTTAATTTTAACTCAAACAATAAGTAAACATCTTTAAACTCGTATTTTCTGTAGGAACTGTGAGCCCATTACGGAGGTAATTTAACCCTCTCGTACGAAACGAAAGCGGGTGAAAATCCCAACTAAAATAACCTGAATTTATTGCGCCTCTACTGTTCTTTAAATGGTCGTGTTTTCAGACAGTATTAGTTTATTACACAGCACATTGTTACTCTGCCTATAGACATAATGTGTTTAATCTTGTATATACAGGGTTTCCCCGAACTCTCTGGACCCCTTTTGTGAATATGTTCCTGGGATCGAGACAAACATATTTCACAAAATAAACATGGGGTCTACGGGGCTTATTTTTTCGTCTGTCTGTCTGTATGTGTTTTTTACAAAATACTTAATATTTTTAAAAGTAGAAAGGATATTGAGCTCAAACTTTGTACACCTATTTTTTGCGTAAATTTTTATCACTGTACGAGAAATTACAACATTATTTTAAATATTTTAAAAATGGCGGTCGTTTATAATTTTTAATGTCAAATATCTCAAAAACCGCTAACTTTGCGAAAAAATTACAAGAGACAAAAAAGTTTACTTTTATAATGACAAACACAATGGTTGTTTTTATTTTGTCTGTAGCTCAAAGGATAACAGAGATATTGACGAAAAAAAGAAAAAATGTATTTTTTGGTGTACTGAAAATACTCTCACAAGACGGGGGTCGGCGTGCGAAGCACGCAATGCTTTGTGTATTGCAATACAAAACGGTATGATTTCGTACCGCTCGCATGAGGCGTGGAGCGCGCCTGGTACGACTTCATACCGGCCGCAGTGAACGTGCTAAATGAACAAAGAAGGGTCTATGTGTTTTATTGAAACAATTAAATAGTTTTTGAAATCGGAAGCGTTTTATTGCTAAGCAATAACATTTTTATTTTTACATGATTTCCATAACTAGCTAAGGTTTCGTTTTTAGTTTGGTGAGACAAATTAAAGACGGAAATTCAATACTTCAACGTAATTGTGAAATGTCGTCTCAATTAATACAGTATTACAACCTACTTTACTGAGGACAAACAATCCACGTGATGGTGAAATAATTTCCGAACCAACTATTCTGATCGCAAAATATTGTTGCTGGAAATCTCAACCAACTAAATAAATGCTACGATGTTTTGACATAAGGCCATTTCCGTTTAGCATAACAATATATTCTGACTTAAAAACATCTCCGCCTCTCATCTCAAATCCATCCCATCTATTACAGAGTCTATTGTTGTCATTTGGATTTCCATCTTACACATTTAGAATATATATTTTTCGTAACATCTTTTAGGGATACTTTTTTATTCAAATAAATTTTTTAAAATATATCCCGCAGTTTGTGATAAACGCTTTTAAACGTAAGTACAATTGTTGCCACAGTTTCAATATATCCGCTCTAAATTCCCTTATAACACTGTGTCTTGTCTATACTAATATTATAAGGAGGTAAAATTTGTTTGTATGTAGGGGGTAATCTCTGGAACTACTGAACAGATTGAAAAAATAGTAGTTTTACTAATAAAAAGAAACACTACCGCTGAGTAACATACATTACAATTTCATTTTGATAAAAACATTTTTTATTTCAATATTTGGAAATTTAGTCGGAAAAAAATTCTTAGGTTAGGCCCAGACCGATGAATTACAATAGCAGCCAATTAAGTAAAACAAAGAGATAAAAGAGCTGTTTGCTCTAATATTTAAAGTAACACCTGATTTCAAACTTTGAAGCAATTATTTGCATTTTTTACTTTTAGGTTAGATTTTTATTAAATTGTGGAACTGAGCCTTGCTAGTTATTTTAACCTTTATTATAATTGCTGTTATAAAATATACGAAATAATTTGATTTGACCATTTAACACTATTTACCACCTTAGCTTTGGGGTTATTATTAATTCTGCACCATTATTATAAAGAAAACATAACATGATTATGTGAATAGAAGGTCCCAAAGAGGTTGGAGTGCGGAGCACGCAGCGGGTTCCCCTAGTGGTTTATATAGTTAGATACAAATACTACGAGTTTATACATTTTGATGCTTCTACCAATGGAATAGTCATACATGGTATTTTAAATTAAACAACATTACAAAATCGCCTGTATGCACTTTTGATGCTTTCCAGAGTGTGTATAGTGAATAAAAGAAGTATTACTTGATAAAACAGCTGTATGTGTTTTAAAATGTTAACAAATAATTCATGAATTTAAAAATGCTATGCTATCGTGTAGTATTTTAATAAAATCTCAGAACTACTATTCCTATTGCAGACATTTTTATTTGATAACAATTTAATTTAAGAAAAAATACATTTAAACTGTAATATTTACAACTTTATTACATTCTGTATAAATTGCAATACGCCGTACAAATATAAACTTAAAACTTTTTTCATCTTTTTGAAACTATTGATAATGATTTCAAGTTATACAGAGTATCTAGTTATTACGGGATCAAACTTCGGGAAATGATTCTATAAGTCAAAATAAGAAAAAAAGTTTATATAAACATAGGCCCGAAAAAGCTTCGTTTTCTAGATATCCGCCTTTTTGTTTTTTGTATAAAATAAATCATATCTAGAGAACGGTTGGATTGATTGATTTCAAACTTGGTTTGAAGTTTAACGTAACAATGATATATCACAAGAAAAATAAGCGATTAAATCCAATCATGCGTTTCAAAATGGCGGCTATTTGAACATTTCAAATCTAAATTACTCAAAAACCGTACATTTTATCAAAAAATGTGAAGACACCGTTTTGTAGCCGTTTTGATTCCCAATCAGACGGTGTAACTATCAAAACAATCGCATGAAGGAAAATAACTAAGTTAAATAAAATGACAGAAAATGTACACACAATGTTGTAGTATCTACTGTTTTGGTATAGGATGCCGAGTTGAACAAACCAATTATTACACATAACTTAACTATTATCCTATGTATCAAAAAAGACATCGGTTTTGAACGGTACGCCTAAATAATGTAGCAATGTTTACCCCCCACCCTTTACCTCATAACTTTTATGTTAGGTTTTTATTAAAGTGTAGACCTGAGCCTTGCTGATTCTTTCAACTCCATTATAACTGCTGTTATAAAATATAGGAAATAATTAGATTTGAACATTTAACATTATTTCCCATCTTAGCTTCGGGGTTATTGTTAATCCTAAATCTTTATTATAAAGAAAACATAACACGATTATGTGTATAGAAGGTTCCATCGGTATTGGCGTGCAGTGCACGGAGGGGTTTACCCTAGTATATAATAAGGCCTTCTTTATATTTCTTGAACGAAGACGGCAGTAAGAGTAACGCTTTACACAGATTAGACCGATCTTTAGACCTACCTATATAAAAGTATTTGGTAAAAGGTAGGTACAGCAACAATAACTGTAACAGCAGACACGGCGGGAGGAGAGCCCCAACATTAACTATTACAGGACTGCGTTTTTTTTGCACCCATTTCCGACATATTATGACTCCATCTTGTTTTTATGACGTAATATGCACCGAATTGAGACATACGACTCCTTCTTGATTTTTTGTGACGTGATATCCACCGAATTGCCACATACGACTCTATCTTGTTGTTATGCCACAATATGCACCGAATTGCGACAGACGACGACTCCTTCTTGATTTTTTGTGACGTGATATCCACCG
>JAGFPH010008312.1:27445-56881 GCA_018207615.1 Philaenus spumarius
CACATACGACTCTATCTTGTTGTTATGCCGCAATATGCACCGAATTGCGACAGATGACGATTTCGTCCAGTTTCTTATGACGTAATAAGCACAGAATTGCGACAGATGACAATTCCGTCTTGTTTTTTATGACGTAATATCCATTGATTTGCGACAGATGACGACTCCGTCTAGTTTTTTATGACGTAATATCCATTGAATTTCGACAGATGACAACTCCTTGTTTTTATGAAGTAATATCCATTGAATTGCGACAGGTGGCAACTCCTTGTTTTTTATGACGTAATATCCATTGAATTGCGACAGATGACAACTCCTTGTTTTTTATGACGTAATATCCATCGAATTGCGACAGATTTGATGGCAATTCTGTCTTTTTTTTATTACTTAATATGCACCGACTTCCGACGGAAGATAATATAATGTCTTATAAAGTATATAACAATTAGTTATACGGCATAAGGAAATCATATTATTTTCGAATACAGTGCATATTACGTCATCAAAAACGAGATAGTGTCGTCATCTGTCCCAACTCGGTGCAAAAACCGTAATCTTATAAGAGCCCATGCTAGGGCTGTCCTCCCGCCTTGTCTACTAAATAGAGCTTATAAAACAGATCTGTTCCTTTAATATGTACTGAATTTTATAAATTTGAAACGGATTTTGGACGTTTTTTAATCAGTTTGAAGGACAATCTTTGACTGAAATTTACGTTAATTTGATAAGAAACTTGTCCTGCGAATGCCTTTAAAAATTGCCTCGTGAATCACACAGGATGTCCGCTGACAGTGGTCTAGAGAGGCTTAAATAAGCCTGGTCTAGACCTTATTTAAGCTCTAGAATCAGTATAGAATTGCAACCTTTGTTTACAAAATATAAAACATTCCGATGGTTTTTGAAGGTAGTACTGTAAAGGTGTGTATACACTCTCGCGCCGTGCAACATGCGCGGTGTGCGCGCCGCGCGTTCGCGGCTCTTTGAAAGTTTTGATTTCAACGAACCTCCAAAGGAACCCCGCGATCATTCTGACTTTGAGAACCTACTGCAGAAGGTTGGGTTTCACACATCTAAACAGGACACTTATTTTCGCATTGCAATTTTACTCAAGACAGGGGTGTAAATAAATTATACGTACCTTTTTCTATTCGCTATATTGCTGGTAGTAATCATAGGCCTCAAAGTTGGGTTTTAATTTAAACAAATGTGAAATAGACCTGAAGTTAAATAGCCTTGGTTGTTATAAATAATGATTTTAAGATCGTTGTACAGGCTAGCTATACATTAAAATAAAGAACACTTTGAAATAATAAAGAAGTACCGGTAATTGATGATACAAATTTTTATTAAACTAAAGAATTTTAAAATTCATAATCTGCTGGCCATTTATTTATTGAAATTGAATTCACGCCAAGCATCTGCTTTCATATTTTTATTAAAATCAAACTTGTTTTGCGGATCCCAAAGAATGGAGTGGTTTCTGTATGAATCTATTAATTTAGTTAAATTTGCTTCAGAGCAATCCATCTTTTAATAACTGAGTACCCGGTATCTTGAATAATAACAATCACATGCGCGCTGAAAACGACAAACCTTTCACGCCCCCGTCCAAATATGATCGGCGAACCATCAAAGTGTTCGCCGAAAAAACCGACAGAAACTGGATCGCTGCGAGCGGCGCCCCGTACAAATATGACGAATTCAATGCGCACGAGCGGCGCGCGCAAGTGTGTGCGCACCTTAAGAGTGTTCTCAGTTGTTGCAGTCGCTAACAGACGTACACGATTTTATTGCTTGTACCGTGTCTTGTTACAGTTTAATTCCGTATATACAGAGTGTTCATAAAGTCCCTTTAACCCTCTCATTGTTTTTGTTACTAGAAATAAGTTAACAAAACATAGTATATATCTTGTGTTGCATAACAGGACGCATTTTTTGACATATCTGACCCCCTTGATTTTGGGGGCTAATGGGGATAAGAGAGATTTCAAATGTAAATGTAGATCATGCTGAATACATCATTGAAAAAAGCTTTATTAAAAGATAAATAAAATGGCGCAAACTAGAGCTTATAGTTCTATAGTCAGTTTTTAGGCCAGTCTGTAGAGGTCAATTTAGACCAAAAGTTCCAGTAATTTGCAATACGGCTGATTTTTTTTATAAGTACATTAAAGTATGTAGATTAACATAAAAAAAGTTTACCATTCTATCGATTTCCCAAAGTCGAAAAAAAATCGATTATCATTTTTTTTCGATTATCCTTAATATTTCGAGATGGGATGAAGATAGAGGAAAATAAAAATTACCACCGTGTAGGGGAGGTATTTTCAACAAAAAAGGTCACATGTAGTTATTTCGTCTGAGCAATGGTTTTTCTGGAAAAAAATCGATGATGCAGGTATGTATTTTGCAGCAGGGGAAATCACTAAAAGGGGACATCTTATTCACATATGAAGCGTTGGCTCATTCTAAATTGGCCGAATTTTAATATATCGAATTGAAACTTGACATAGGAGTTAAAATATATATTTTAAACATTTATGCTGAGTTTCAGCTTGTTATCTTGAAAATTACCCGATCTAGAGCCACTTGAATTAATAATGGGTTTCTCGATTTTAGGAGTACCGGACCCACCAATTCATTTTAAACAGCTCCAGTTTAGAAAATTTTCAAAATATCAACCTGAAAGTTTGTTTACAAGTTAAATATATAGATTCAAACAAGATCAAGGAGTATAAACCTTTTTTATTATTTAATTTTCAAAGCAAAAGTAACTTAAAAAAGTATAATTTTAGACCTTTTTAGATTTTTCATCAAAACGCTTGAGTTAATCGGCTGCAGATAAGTCAATTTTTTAAATATAGTTTTTAAAATAAGTATAGCAAAAAACAATTGTGTTTTTAACTTCTGTACCAACTTTTAAATCGATATGTTCAAAAATGTCGAAAATGGAGTCGTTGAATCCAAAGGTTAAAACGAGATAGTTAAAAACAGAAGACCATTTTCAAGCGCCTCGTTTTTAAAAATAACATGAAAATAATCGTTCATACTTACTAAGAATATTTATACTGGTGTACTCAACTTGTAAAACAAATTTGATGTTGATATTCCAAAAATTGACGAAACTGGAATAGATTGAAATTAGTTCGTGAGTCCGGTACTAGTAAAATCGATAATCGAAATCGACTACTAGATCGGGTCATTTTCAAGATAACAAGCTGAGACTCAGCATAAATGTTTAAAATATATATTTTAACTCCTATGTCAAGTTTCAATTCGATATATTAACATTCGGCCAATTTAGAATGAGCCAACGCTTCATATATGAATAAGATGTCCCCTTTTAGTGATTTCCCCTGCTGTAAAATACATACCTGCATTATCGATTTTTTTCCAGACAAACCATTGCTCGGACGAAATAAATACGTATGACCTTTTTTGTTGAAAAATACCTCCCCTACACGGTGGTATGTTTTATTTTCCTCTATCTTCATCCCAGCTCGAAATAATAAGGATAATCGGAAAAAAATGATAATCGATTTTTTTTTCGACTTTGGGAAATCGATAGAATGGTAAACTTTTTTTATGTAAATCTACATACTTTAATGTACTTATAAAAAAAAAATTCAGCCGTATTGCAAATTACTGGTAGTTGTAACCTATACCGACTGGGCTATTTGGTAAGAACAAAAACAGGTTTTTGTCCGTAAAAAAAAATCTCTTACAGTAGAGAAAGTCAGGAGCAAAGGTCAAGGGTTATACTCCTTGTTCCATTTACATTTTCCACGAATTTTTTTCAAGTACACATAGAAACTCAGATAAATTAGTGGTACCATACTACATTTATTTACAGTTTTTCTTTTTAAAGTATGTTACATTCAAATTCAACCTACAACTTACGTATTCCTAATATTAACACATCAAGAACCAGCTTTGGTGTTGTAATAAAAATATCATTTTCTAGAGCTTTAATAAATTGTCAATCACTTTAAAACCAAATAAGATGCTAAACTCTAGTTTGCGCTATTCTCTTTCTCTTTTAATACGGTGTTCAATCCTGTATTACATGACCTACCTTTACATTTGAATTTAATAACCCCCTAAGTACTCAAAAATCACAGAGGTTCGGATATGTAAAAAAGAATGCGTCCTGTTTTGCGACACAAGATATATACAAAGTTTTGTTAACTTATTTTCTGTAACAAAAACAATAAATGGGGTTAAAGGGACTTTATGATCGCACTGTATTTAGGCATAGTGAAGTAGGAAAACGTTAATAAGTTACTCAGCATAGATAAGGTAAAGGAAACTTTTATAATATTTTTGGAAATGAATTTAAATACTGATATGAAAAGAGCAAATAATCAAATACGTTTGACGTCATTACTTTTAACGTAAAATATTCTCACAATAATTTAATTTTTCGCTTGGTAACTCTAGGGAGACAGTTTGTATAGCTTATTAGCGAATTTCCATAGGAAAGATGAGCTTTTGCAGTGACCTTTATGGCAAGACCTAAGGTCGGGAGTAGTAAGTGAGCACCGATCATTGTCCCCAGAACACGTTTTGGTGTGTCAATAAAATGTTATACATATATGTATATATGTGTTCGCATTCTAGCGGCCGCATTTTAAAACCGATTTGTTCCAAATTTGGCACACATGTTGGTTGTGTACGTCGCTCGGACGAGTTCGTTGGACAAAAAAATCCAGCACTTTTTTTGTTACTGGAAGCACTTTTTTTGACCGGAAGTAACTATGTTTTGAATTTTTTTCAACGAGAATGAAAATTTTAGAGTTTTTTTATAAAAAATATAAATGTAGGATATTATTATTATTATATTATTAGGATATTATTATTTTGTGTTTTATACGCGACCCTATAGCTCGCTTGGTTCCCCCCAAAATCGATCAAAACGTGAAATACCATAAAGTGAACGATTCAAAGCCACTTGGTGGACTTTACAGTGGGGGCATCTTCTGATCGAGGCCGACGGCCTAGTTTTACGCTGCGAGTGAAGCGAAGCTCATAACCCGAGGCCGCAAGGTCAAGGTGCAAATTCACCAAATTCCCAGATTGTTGGTTGAATACCTAAAACATAGGCCTATAATCTTAATTTTGGAATCTTGCTCAACTGACGTCAGCGGTTAAATTATTTTATGTAGTTGGTGATGATGGAATGGACCTGTTTTATAAATTAATTTAGCCGCTACATAGTAAAACACTTGGGGGAGTTAATGCTTTAGTCTTACTTTCTTTCTAAAAAAATAAAACTAAAGTTTAAGAATAATTAACTAGTGCGATAGTAATATAATTCGACCACGCAGTTGAACCGCTGACGTGACTTGAGCAAATTTAAAAAAATAAGTTTATAGGTCTATGTTTTAGGGTTTCAACCAACAATTTGGGAAATAGGTCTATTCACGACGCGACGGTGCTGAATAGCTGCAACATGCTTCGCACGCCATTCCGCATATTAAGAGTATGTTCATTACACAATGCATTGTGTGCTTCGCACTCTATTCCGCGTATTGGGAGTATCTTTTGTAAACAAATCTTTGCGTGCTTCGCACGCCAACCCCCGTATTGGTGGTGTCTTCAATGCCCAAAGCATTGCGTGAATTTGTAGAAAAATTCTAAAAAATATTTATTCTCGAAGGAAAAATCTCACAAAATTGTTAATACCGGTCAAAAAACGTGCTTCCGGTTGTTTAATTTTTTTGGATAACGGTTTAACTTGTCCGAGCGACATGGACAACCAACATGTTTACGAAATTTGGACCAAATTGGACCTAAAATGTGGCCGCTATACATATATATATGATTTTTAATGACACCCCAAAACGTGTTCTGGGGACTATGATCGATGTTCATTTGCTACTCCCGACCTTGGGTCTCACCATAAGGGCCACTGCAATAGCTCATCTTTGCTATGGAAATTCGCTAATAAAACATAATTACAAACAATCCTATGAAATATAAAATAACATATTGCATTTTCATTATACTTTGTTGTTTACCTTTAATTAAAATATTGTAATCATATTTTTAAATCCACCCAGTAAACTTACAACCAATTAATTCCAAAGCTTATGCATTTTAAAGCTCATATTGTGTTTTGTAATTGGTTTCATATTTTAATTAAAATTTATTTGTAATGCGTAATATGGCATTTCTTTTTACCTAACTTTGATGTTTTTTTTTTTTAATATAATTTAAAGAAATAATGAAGTACACATAATTATAATTTGTTTAATCTACATTCGAGAAAGGTTTACTTTATTATAATTTTAATAGCTCTTGCTAAATATTAAACTTAAACAGATAATTTGTAAATAACTAATGAGCTTGACTTGTGAGAAAGTAACTAGATCAATACAACCTGAACACAAAATCTCACAATAACCTCAAACGCGTTTCAACGACAATGTCGCCATCCTCAGTGATGCACGGGTTATAGTTATAGTTTACCTTTAAGATGCGATCATACTTTTAGCCACTAAGGGAGGCTCCGCCCCACGTCTTTCTACTTATATAAAGCTAGGCGGGTCCACTGATTCATTCACTGACATGAACTATGAGGCACTTCCCGTAATCGTACACCCTCGACCTCATACTTGAATTTAAAGCTCTCGATGAGAAATCTTTAATCATATTTCAAAAAAGTTAACGTTTTTGAGTTTTGAAGGCACTTTTCAGGCGGGAAAAGTAAATTTTTAAAAATGTCCCAACTTGAGCGCGTTTTGTAAGAAAACGGTAAGAGTTAGTAAAAAATGTTAGATACAAAAGTTGTAGAAAATTTAATTTCAAACTAACGATTTTCCGTCAGATTTAAGATCCGATCTTCTGTTTAGCCGCTATTCACCCTAGAAGGAGCACCGGCCACAAGCCTTCAAAATTCCTATGTTAATCTTATGGAGATAATGTTTAATGAGTTTGAGTCAGCTGCCAAATAAAACATCTGATTTATATAATTTAACAGAACTGCTATTCCTTATGGATGGATAAAGTTATTGTTGTAGTTCTAAAAGTGACATTTCTTTTTCAAAATGTACACTCTCTGTGGGAAATGGATCCATCAAACATTTGGAAATGAATGGGAAAAATGTATACGGCTCAATGGCATCACTTTTGTCCGAGTTGATAGAATTTGTACCGGGTGTCCCACGAAGAGGTCCCTATTTTAGAATTGATATGACAGACGTATATTGCTCGCTTCAGACTTGTAATTCTACAGTCGTGACTAACACATATGTAAAAGAAATACCCCTGAGTATCAGTTAATTCTGACTGATCCAAACAAAATGGCGTAAAAAAAAAACAAAATCAGCAATCGTATTTTAAGGGTAAACCTACTTTTATTTAGAATAGGAACAGCTACAGCTGTTTAGACTATTTTAAATCTATCAGCTGACTGCGTGTATCCACAACAATGAACATATTTTTTAATAAACATTGGTATTTGTTATTAAGTTGCATTGTAAAGTGTCTTATGTACCATGCCGTTTTCAACTGAGCAAAAAGTGAAATGTTGTTCCTGGGCTATTGCCTTTGAAAATGATTATGAAGCAATAAGGTGTTTTAGGGAAAGGTACCCAGGTGTAGTTCCACCGTCAAGGAAATCTATTCGTAAGTGGAAGACTATCCTACTAGAAACGGGGTCAATACAAAAAAAAAAAAAAAATACAATAGATCATCCAACATAGAAAATGAAGAAATCGTATGTGCTGCTTTCATGGAATCTCCAAATACGCCTAATTCAGTAAGAAAGGTGGAATCTGCTACAGGGATACCGAAGTCATCTGTAAAAAGGTATGACAAAAAGAACAAAATCAAACATTATAAAACTCATTTAGTTCACGGACTGCTTGAAGATGATCCTGACAGACGATTGGAATTTTGTTCGAAAATAATTGAAAAGACTGACGTAGATAGCAAATGGCATTAAGGAATCGTGTTTTCAGATGAAGCGACATTTATCGAACAGGAACTGTAAACAGGCATAATTGTCATTACTATAACACAAAAAATCCACATATCTTACAAGAAGAGAAATTAAAATCAACAGGTATAACAGTTTGGGCTGCTGTTACCAAGGATGGTGTTTTGTCGAATGACATATCCCGACAAACAATGACTGGAGAAAGGTATGCTTCAGTTTTAAACAATCACATAGTTCCTCATCTTTCTCAGCCTGAGATGAAAGACGTTTTTTTCCAACAGGATGTAGCTCCTACGCATTATGCTTATGTGGCCAAAGCAGTTTTGGACCAAAATCTTCCTAACCGTTGGATAGGTCATGGCAGCAGCTTCATGGATTGGCCCCAAAGGTCTCCAGACTTGACTGTTTGTGACTTTTTTCTGTGGGGCTTTTTGAAGGAGAAGGTTTATTGTCATAACATTGCGACAGACGATGAACTAATGAGGTTGATCGAAGAGGAACTGTTGTTGATACCTCGAGAGTTGTTCAGCAAAGCGTATGACTGTTTTCTATTTCGTTGTCATCAGTGCATTGCGATCGATGGACATCAGTTTGAATAAGGTTTATGGATCAAATAGATTTAATTTATTTATGAGTTACTTATATCTTTAATTCCTTAACTTTGTTTAGTGCTTAGTAACATCGTTAAAATTCAATAATTATGTTGTAACACTTAAGCAAATAGGATACTCAGGTGTATTTCTTTTACATATGTGTATGTTAGGACTGTTGAGTTTCAGGTTTGTAGAGTGTTCGGTGCATCTAATATATTAATTCAAAAATAGGGACCTCTTCGTGGGACACCCGGTATATCCTTCTGATATTATCAAAAGCCGAGATGAGTGTTGTAGCACGGCCATTTTATCAGGAACAAACGCCAGTATAAGAGAAAAACGCGTATAAAATTTTAACTCTGAACTTCTTTTTATACCACCTTTCAAGTCACTTAGAAGGCGAATAGATACAACTTTTTTTACTATGTATTCGAATAGATACATTATATATACAATCCAATATTAATGCAGTTAAAAATACTGTGCGATGCTCGGTCACCCAGGTACAAACGAGCCAAAGATTAGCGAGAGCCTTCAGCGAGTTTTCCAACTGTTAGCGAAGCGAAGCAGCCATCTGAGGCCGTAGGCCGATGCGGGGTTGGGACGCGAAGCGTCCAGGGACAGAGCCCCTAGTGTTTTTTTGTCTTTTTATAAAAATCCTGTTTATAATCGAATTATTATCAATTTTGATTTCCTCCTTAGGATTTTAAGAGCCGCGGGATGCACATTCAGAAAAAGTGTGTTTCAAGTAATTATTTTTGCACTATTATGCACACCGTCCCATTACATTCAATTTGTTATTATTGACATTGATTAAATTTACACGTAATTTCCATTTATCAGATATTTTGTGACTAAACCGTTTGATAAATGCATTACATTTTGATACCTTCCCAAAACGAAGTGACCTCTTTATGGTCGAATAAATAAATAGTTTTCGATAAATATTTTAGCAGAGACAACTTTCCAATTTCCGTTACAAACCCTCTTCGAAGCTTTTCAGACTAAAAGGCGGGAAATCGTATCACGTCCTACATTTATGACACAGTTGACAACAGGTACGAGGCTGGAATTTCATTTCGGATAATCAACTTGAGATCGGAAGGAGTCAAGTAAACTTTGATCTAGATGATAATATCTTTATCTCTGCCAATATACAGGCTGACCGGCTTCGACTGTCCGAAACTTTACGGGGTTGTTTGTCAGCGGAAAACAAACAAACAATGCAATCGACTCCTATAAAAGCGAGTGTACGTACGTACGTGAGTAACATAATATAACAGCTGATTTTACCAAGTCCAGTGTAGATTATACTTTGAGGTTATGTTTAAAACTTCAATCGTTATAATGTCTTGTGAAGTAGATTTTTTTTAAATATGAGTTATAGAACTAATGTATGCTATAATATACGTTATAATATTTTGTTTTGAGGTTATAAACTGTACATAAATACAACCTTTTATCATCAATATATTTGTTTATACAAATTTAAAGAAGAGATACATATTCGTTTAACTTCGGAAACATTCGTACATCTTCGTGTAACAAATACACATATTCGATAATTAATTTCTTCACTTTAGTATTAATAACTTCTAAATCAATTGATCTATCAATATGAAATAAAAAGCAATTAAAAGATAGTATTTTTATATTTCTTTAATTATATAATAACTTATATCAATAAAAATGTTTCATAAATAGGCCTACAGTTTTATAATCCTTATTATTGTACACATTTACCGAGTTAAAAATTCCCGTCAGCATAGTTAGGTACAGATAGCGCCAGTTAGGATGGAGCGCAAAGAGGGGAGTGTGCAAGTCTCCTACGCCGGCTCCCACCACATTTCCCCTTTCGCGGCGGAGTACAGTCAGAGCACCGCTCCGCGCGTTTGTCTGCCGCCTGCCTACCTTACTCATGTCTGCTTAGTGTAATCGTGTTGATTGTACATCAACACTTTTTGGTGGTGACTGTACTGAAGACTCACAGTCGAGTAGGAGAGGGTAAGACGTTACAGCGCATGCTCAAGTGACGCTTCACGCTACCTGGCACTATCTGTAGGCCTAGATAAGTAGGACTTAATATTCTTTATAAATAGTTTGTTTTTTAAATGATGTATTTCTGATGTGTATCTAATTAATCAGCCTGTGATTTTTCACGAGGGCTTACTAGTGTAACATGAATGTTTCCTACCTCGATCCATTTCTGTACGTCCATCTGTGTGTGATTTTTACAAAAACCTTAATATCTCAGAAACGGTTTAAAATATAATCATGAAACTGGGTGTGAATATTGATCTAAATTGGGCAAATTTTAATTTACAAATTTGCTTTCCTGCAAAAATGTGTTTCAAAATGGCGGCCGTTGAAAATTTAGTATCTATAAAATCATGCATTTTACAAAACATGCAGTCACCAAATTATTAGACTGTTGTCAAATCCAACGATATATGGTTTTTAATAATTGGGAAATAAATAACTGAGATAACTCGCATTTAGTGGTCGGATGTAGTACTTTTTAATACTATTTCATTAATATGACCATCCGAATGGACCATCAACTACATTCGACCACTAAATTGGTCTGAAATTTTATGCAGTTATTTGTCAGCTAAAAACAATCAAATAATATAATATAACATGTGTCGTATCTCGCTCTGTTTTCTGTCTGTCCGACTGTATGTGATTTTTACAACAAATACCCTAATATCTCAGAAACAATTTAGTATAATAATTATGAAACTGGGTATGAAAATTGATATAAATAGGGTAAATTTTACTTAAACTATTGCTTTTCCTGCAACAATCCGTTTCAAAATGGCGGCAGTTGAAATTTGTCAATGTTAAATAATATTGTCTACAAAACTATATACTTTACAAAAAATGTAGACAAGTAAAATTTTTAGACTATTTTAATACAAATGGAACGATATATTTTTCTTTTTTCATAATTGAGTCGTAAATAAGGAGAAAACTCAAATTTGTTGGACGAATGTAGGTCTATCCGGGTGCTGAAGGTGGATATGTTAACAATAAAAGCCCTAACACATGATATATAAACTAAATAGAACAACAAAACCTAGAGGACTAGTATTGTGCCTTGAATTGGTTAATTAACTATAACAAGATATTATTATAACACATTTTTTATTAATCTCGGCTATATCGAACAGAACTTGAACAATAATGCATTAAAACCATTGCTAAATAGTTATTTACATATTATTATTGTCTAGAGTCTAGAGTATAAACATATGATGCAATAAACATATGATAGCTACAATAACTAGGATAACTAAAATACAACTGTGCTTAAATTAGAACGGCATTTGAATTTAAAAATAAATTTGGAATAACTGTATATGTGTGTAATCCTCAACGGAACTAACTTCTATAAACACAGTTAAAAAAATTCAGCAATTTTCATAAAAGTTGCACTTAAAATAAATACAAAAATAAGCTGTATATGATTGTGCGAATACAATCAAATGGAAATGTCAATTTAAGATATTAAAATGTTAGATCTGATCTATAAAAACGTAGATTGCATCTTAAATAATACTACTTGCAAGGCAGCAATGGCTTGGTTTATTAAAAATCCAGACAAGAAATATATTTTAATTCACCCGTAGAAACGAGTCCATATTCTCACAATTGCTTTAACAGCCGGTGAAATTACTTGCTTATTGAAGTAGAAACCTCTTCGTCCTGTCAAGGACAGCCAATAAGTTGTAATTTGGACGAAATCAGGTATAATACAAAATAAAGTGTATTACATCTGTAAGGATCTTGAATTCCTTCTTCTAATTTAAAGTCCGTTATAAAGGTTAGTTGACTCTTTTATAAATGAACGTACATTTTTTAATTTGTGTAGTATGAATTTGTTTAGAAAAATACCTCATTATTAAGAAAGTGTTTATTGGTTTTGAAAATAACACTCTAAATAGTAAATTCAATTTTAATTGTGAACCTATCTGCATAGTATTATCGTTTTTCAATTGTTACAATATTTATAATTATAATTTTAATAACTGTAGAGAGTAAACAAAGCAAACACGTAATTAAAAGTTTTCAGTATTTTATACAAAGTTTACATTGTAATTATTGAGCGTAAAATATAAATGTTGTAATAGCATTAAAAGCGTAATGTTGTTCAGAGAGCTCTGGCGTGGAAAATTAATATTAAACGTTACAGGTGGAAGGGAATTTCAGACATTCGATTATAATATCTTAGCTTTGTATAAAAAAGGTTTGAAATACGTCACAACCTTTACAGTACTCTTTCAAAGACTTTAGATTTTATCCCCTAATATCTCACACAATTCTCCTAAAATAATAAAATATTAGGAACTGAAGACAGGCAGGACAGATTAAACGTTTTTTGAAAGACCTAACTGTTTTTTCGGATTTAGAGAGCACATACCAACAGATTCACAGTCGGTTAACCCGGAAAAAGGTGAAACTAAATTTACAGAACATTTAATTTAGACTCAACATAAATACTCCGTCATAGAAAAATCGTTAAAAAATACTACTTCATTAAAAAAGGAGAAATTAACGCATTAGACGAGTACGAAATAGAAAAACAATCTAAAATCAACATTAGTTCATTGTTGAACGAAAAACTTAATTTCGACTCGAACTTACGATAAAATAAAGGGGGCCTTTAGACGGGGATAGTTCTAGCTGGGGGGGGGGGGGGTAGTACCCGCCAGTAAGTCACCCTCTACCATCCCTGTCTCAACAGGTACTCTCCTGTTGGAGCGGGGAGTAAGCACTAGCGGCGATTGAAGTTGAACAGGTTCATCTTTTACTCCCCACTAGACGGGGAGTAGAGATCACGTGACCTACTCGCAGCTAGTACTTTCACTGTCTAGACACTCGCTGTTCCTCGCCACTCCCCACAGACACAGTGAGTCGTCAGCCCCCGTTGTGACCAGGACCGTTTGCTGCAAGACCGAATGTTGGTAGAACCAAAACTGTAAAACCAAGGAAAAATGAAAATAGATCGGCGCCAAAGTGCAGTGGCGACGATATCTTGAAGTTTTTAGAAGTGTACAGTGGCTGTGAAGCACAGCCATTACATGGACAAAAACAAAAGAGACGTTTTTATCAATAAACTCTTCATAGAACTGATTGAGCATGGGATGTGTGTGCTAGACATTAATGAAGAACATTAAGCATACTAACCGCCAAGAACTGAACAAAATTCAAGAGTCTGAGGTTATTGGGGAAGGAACAGATGATGTTTACCACCCAAAACTCATCTGATTCATGTCACAATATTTTACTTACCTTCATGTAATCACCATGCACGATGATAACAGCTTGTAAGACTTCTGCAATGAAGTATGATGTGGTACTTGCAGGAACGCGAGATAATAACGCCAAATACTGGTAACTGTCACCACTACCAAGAAATCGAAGTGTTATTTCAAGTTTTAGTTTCACAGGAACAGCTTTCCTCATCAGGTTGTCTGCTTTACTAATGTAAGGTTCCACTAATCTAAGCAGTTCGTTAAATTTTCCATCGCTCATTCTCATGTTCCTTTTGCACTCAAATGGATCCTCTTCTGCAAGCTCTCGAAAAAGTGTTTGAGAGGCTCCTAATATGTCTCTTCTCCCGACCCAATCTTTTACCCATACTCTACTTTTGTTTAACAATTCTTCTTGTAACTCTTTAATCAAGTAAACAGCCACTTCACAAATGTCGTCATCAAACTCAACGTCGTCCGACATGGTTAGCATTTCACTCTTGACTGACGACTCGCCGGGAGAGTAGTGTGGTGAGTACTCGCCTCGTCTGTACACCTACTCTGCGCTTTTTTCACTAGAGGGTACTACTATCCTCTTCTACTAGTGACTAGAACCCCGTCTACAAGCCCCTTAAGATAAGAACCAATCCCCTTCTACCACCAATACATTTAGACAGCAATAACAGTACTCGTCGTCACAGTGGGCCTACTACACGAAGAAAATAGAATGTATAATATGTATGTAGTTTGTGTTAAGTGTTCGTACATTTATGTATTTTTAAATAATGACAATGGGAACCAAACAGCAAGCACTCGTTAATGGCTGAATATCCGAAAGGGCCGTAGAGCGATAGTAAAAATAAAATAAATATTGTCTATTGTGACGATAATTTTCTTAATAATATATAGAGTGTCCAGCTTCGACTGTGCGACACTTTATGGGGATATTTGTCAGCTAAAAACAAGCAAATAATACAATGTAACAGTGTCCAATCTCAACCTGTTCTCTGTCTGTCCGTCTGTATGTAATTTTTACAAATACCTTAATATCTCAGAAACGGTTTAATATACAGGGTGTTCCCAAATTATGTTTCGAAACTTCCACAAATTGTTTCTTTGGTCAAAACAAGAACAAAACTTCCAATAAACATAGGTCCTAAAACGCTTAGTTTCCTAGATATCCGCCATTTCGTTTTTTTAATTTAAAATTAAATTTTTCAAAAGTCGCTTATCCAAATTAAACCAAATTTGGTACACATACTAATATGAGGTCTTTCTACTTCCTCACGAAAAATCATATTTTTTACTAAAAGTATTTAAAAATGACGGCCACTTTAAATATTTAAACCTAAACAACTCAAATTCCGTACGTTCCATGACAATTTACAAAGAATACAAAAAGATGGAAAATTTTAAGACAAATCCAATGACACCAAGTCCAAGAAAATCCGCCGAAAAACAAGCGGGCCTCGTCTATCCCCGGTCCCGCGCCAATCAACCCGCCGAAGCAGTCCCACGATCAACAGTGCGAATGGCGTTTTCAAACCAATTTTTATAACTCCAGCTGGAAGTACAGTACGATTTTTTAACCGTGCCCTCGGCTCGGCTAGCGCTCTGTGGGCTAGCGGTGTAGCGGGGAGGGATTGTAAAGGCAGTTCCACAAACTTCGAATAAACAAAACTGATTGAATAATTATTCGAATAAAATTATTGAAATAAAAACTACTTGAATGAGTCATAGACTACTTGTCTCTTGTTCGAGTATTCGAATAATAATACTGTGGTGTGGTTAAGGTAAATGCCAGACACCAAGTAGGCCTACTTCCCCCCAGGCAGGAAGTTTCCCCCGGAATCTAACTCCAGACATCCGTACCGAGCAAACCGTAAGTCAAACGAAAAAATAATTGAAATAAAATATTTAATTTGGACCTTTATCTAAAACTCTCTCGCGAACACTTTGTCTCTGACCAACAAACAAAAAACTTTGCAGCGGTGTGAAAATTTCATGTCATTATTAAAGTACATTGTTGTAATATTGATTTTTAAAATATAAATAGGTTTTGTAATGGATTTTCTTTTACATCATACGAATCGTATGGTTCTTATCTGCGTATCCGTGAAAGTTTCATAATTTTACATCGCTGCTAAGTGTATTAAATGTCAGTGTTATTGAAGCTCTTTTTTCGCTGTTTCACGCCTCTCTGCTCAGTTTTCGTGGAGAAAACTAGAGTAGACAGAGCAATTTCTAACGTTATCATTCAGGTTAGTACAATTTGGCCGAGGGCATGGTTAAAAAAATCGTACTGTACTATTGTTGTGTCCAGCTGATACATTACGCATTGTTGAGTGACATAAATATTCATGTAAGATTTGTGGTGTTTGAGGTTAAAATTGTTTGTTGTCCTTTTAATTTTGGCCAGCCTTGTTGTTTTACTAGCTAATATAAGTTTTACTGTCGTTATTTATGTTCCTTGTATTCAACATTGCAATCAATAATACATTTAGTATTTGCTATTAACAGTTAAGTTTTATTTTATTCTTTATTAATTTCTTACTGCAGATAGTTAAGTTTTGTGCCAAGTAACACGTTTTATTGTTTGGTATAATGGCTGGATATGCTTATACAAATTCAGAGCTGGCAGACATTCATCTAATGTACGGACTTGCAAGATGCAATAGCCGTGAAGCCAGACGCTTGTACCAAGAACATTATCCTGCTCGTGTCCTTCCATGCCATACTATGTTTTCAATAGTACATCAAAGGCTTTGTGATACTGGATCATTCTCTTCCAACGAACATGTTAATGCTGGAAGGCCTCGTTCAGTTCGCACTCCTGAATTGGAAGTAAACGTTTTAGAAGAAGTAGAAGCAAATCCTGAAGTACTAGAGAGCTAGCAAGACAGTTCAATGTTAGCCAGCAAAGTATTTGGAGAGTTTTTAATGAACATGTGTTATATCCATTTCATTTTCAACAAGTTCACACACTTTTACCGGCTGATTACCCTCTTAGAGTAGCATTTTGTCAGTGGTTAAATGACCTGAATCCCCTGGATTTTTTCTTTTGGGGACACTTAAAAACCATAGTGTACTCAACTCCTATGAACACAGTGGAGGAACTTCAGCAAAGAATCTTCAATGGAGTTGAGACTATTCGGCACACTCCAGGAATATTACAAAGAGTTCGCGAGTCCATGCGAAGACGTGTTGATGCCTGCATTTTTAACAATGGACGTAACTTTGAACAAGTAATTTAAAGCTGTAAGGAAATAAATGCTGTTCTGCTAAGAAGTATGCATTGTGTTTTGTTCTTTTACATTACCAATTGTTCATTAGATGCACATAATAATGCAAACAATGCGTACCTTGATCAAAATTAGGTAAACACTACATAACGTGTCAGCTGGCCGCCATTAAATATTTAAAGTGGCCGCCATTTTTAAATACTTTTAGTAAAAAATATGATTTTTCGTAAGGAAGTAGAAAGGCCTCATATTAGTATGTGTACCAAATTTGGTTTAATTTGGATAAGCCACTTTGAAAAATTTAATTTTAAAGTAAAAAAAACAAAATGGCGGATATCTAGGAAACTAAGCGTTTTAGGACCTATGTTTATTGGAAGTTTTGTTCTTGTTTTGACCAAAGGAACAATTTGTGGAAGTCTGGAAACATAATTTGGGAACACCCTGTATAATCATGAAACTGGATATGCTATGTATCCAAACACGGTAAATTTTACTTTAAAAAATTGTTTTCCTGCAATCAAATGGCTTAAGTTCAAAATTCTCAATGCTAAATACCTAGAAAACTATATATTTTACAAAACAATTTAGACACAAAGTTTTAAGACAAATCCACCGATATGTGGTTTTTAATAATTATTGAGTCATAAATAACGGAGATAACTCAAATTTAGTATTCGAATGTCGGCTTTTTTTACGCTACAGTTTCATTAGTATGCCATCTTCATCACCCGGATATCCCTACATTCCATCACTAAATTTGAGTCATCTCCGTTATTTATTACCCAATTAATAAAAACCATATTATATCTTTTAAATTTTCTTAAAATAGTCTACAAAAGTGGTGTCTTTTAATTATTATTATAATTTTTTTAAATGTATGGTTTTCTATATATTTTACACTAGCTGGCCCGATCCGGCTTTGTACGGAGAGACAAATCAAAGTTAAATATGGGGATTTTAGTCACTTTGACACCCTCAACTCAACTCCCCCACCCCCCAACTCTGAAAATTTCGAATTTTTTTTAAACCTTTCTTAGCGAGCACCTACGGCCCTAAAGGAAGCTACATACCAAATTGCATTCCAATCCATTTTGTGGTTTTTTTCAGTAACTTTGACCCCCCCAAACCCCCTAAAATTTTGAATTTTTTTAAAACCTTTCTTAACAAGCACTTACGGGACCTAAAGGAAGCTACATACCAAATTTTATTCCAATCCGTTCTGTGGTTTTTGAGATTTCGTGATGAGTGAGTCAGTGAGTGGTATTTGGATTACATATATAATAGATTAAACATTTTCAACTTCCACCATTTTAAAACATATTGTTGCGGTAAAACCATTTTTTAAAGTGGAATGTACCCTGTTTAGATGACTATTCATACCCTGTTTAATGATTATATCTTAAAACCTTTCTGAGATATTATTTTATTTGTAAAAAATCAGCCAAACACACAGACAAACAGACAGAAAACAGATCGACATACGACACATGTTATATTGTATTATTTGCTTGTTTTTAGCTGACAAATAACCCCGTAAAGTATCGGACAGTAGAAGCTGGACACTCTGTATTAATCAACTCTCGATGAAAGAATAGTTATTAGTATGAGCTTAAATACGTTGGTGTAGTTAGGTATGCACGTAGTAATGAAGTTGAAACAGAATTTATCTTTTCGATTTACCAAAAAAAAAAAAAGGAAAAAAAGCTTTTTTATTACATAAATTAAAACTTTCCTGAGAACTGATATTATTTTTATCGGTTGCGAACAAATAAAGCAGAAGAAGGTTTAACGAAACGTGCCCTTACAATCGTTAGTCTGACACGATCGAAAGCAAAGCACGAGAACAAACAGCAGGAATCTGACGGTTGTGAGGCTGCATAGTTATTAAAGGAATTTATAGGAAATGCTTTTGTAAACTTGTTATCTATGCATTACTTCACCTGGCCTTGTAGTGCAGTCATTGAAGCGTTATTGCTCCGAATTTTTTTACTGTTAACCGATTTGCATGAAATTTTGCAATTAGGCTCATCTTACCCTTAACTTCAAAAGTGAAAATGATCTGAACTCCGCACCCACCCTGGGGGGTGGTTGCCACCCCTTCTCGGTGGTGTAAATGTTTTTTTCAAAATAAACCTCAGATATCGATAGAAGACCTAATTTTAAGCAAAAAACTTCTATAAAGTTTTTCAAAAAACTTCTATAAAGTTTTTCAAAAAACCCAATACTTTTCAAGTTATTGGCAATTGAAAATTCGGAATTTTTTCACGTTTTTCGTCGGCTTATTGCAATTATCTCCAAAAATATTCATTTTAACGAAAATTTTATGATTAACAAAATTGTAGCAGGTAAAAAACTGAAAAATCAGTTTTTTATAAAGTGTTCTAAGTGCAATATTAAGCGAGATATTAAACATCAAAGCGGTTTTTTATTTTGTCTGAAATTTAATCGATGTGTTCAATGCCATCTAGCGGCGATCAGATACATTTTATGCATTCTAATGAAATAGGGTTTTGTAGTGCTTGAAATAAGCTTTAAAATGAGCACTGTTAAAAGTCTTTTGCACGTAAAATGAGTGAGCTGTATTGCAAATAAGAGGAACATCTAATGTTTTTTCTTTTAAATCAATGGGTTTCATAAGTGCCATTTTCATCAAAATTAAAATTAATCGTATTCCGTCTAGAATTAACTTTAATATAAAGAGTTTGATGGATTCTAGCAGTTTGGCTGCTTTAGGACACATATTTTTAAAAAAAATCACGATTTTAAGAAAAAAAAAATTTTCGAATTTTTTAAAAAACCACCTTCTTTTCATAATATCTCAAAAATGATTAAAGATACGTACAAAAGTATAATGTTGAAAAATGTAGGTTTTTTTCTGATAAAAAATTAGTTTTTTTTTTGTTTCTGTCACACAAAAATTGACGGAGATATGATTGTTTAAAGAGCGCGCGGCAGCGCAATTACAGTCTCTCTTGAGCCCTTTGACCCTTCACCGTTTTAAAATAAAAGATTTTTCACTATATATTGTAATGAAAAACGTTGTAGCTCTTTTAATTACCTTTAAAATGGTTTTTTATAAGTTGTGATAGCATCAAAATTTTAAGGGTTGTTTTTAAGGGTCGAAAGGGGGTTAAAAATTCGATAATTAAGAAAGAGAACATAAAATATTATTTACTCTATACTTAAATCTTTTTATGTTATACCAAAGTAATTTTTTGTGATTTTTTCAATTTAGGGGTTGTTTGCAAGGGTTGTAAGGTTTTCAAGGGGTTGAAAATGATTTTAATATGAGGTAATTGTGTCAGAAAACACTTTACAATTTCACCCCTTAATATTAAACACGTTTTCTAGCGATAAAATGGCTTAATGTCAATTTTTCCATTAAGGGGTTGTTTACACCCCTTAAAAATAATAGGTGGAGCTCAGATCATTTTCACTTTTGAAGTTAAGGGTAAGATGAGCCTAATTCCAAAATTTCATGCAAATCGGTTCACAGTAAAAAAATTCGGAGGTAAGACCCTATTTTTCGCTTCAATGACTGCATTATTGTGGAACACATTGATTTATCAACAATAGTAGGCACTGTTTTGTAGTTGATGTAATGCGACCTCAAAATTTACAAGTGCATTTCTTTAGATTTACATCTTAAAGTGCTAACATGACTTTACTTATTTTTTCACATTTTCTTTTGAAATAATAAATTTTATGGTATAAATTAAATTCATACAAATTTTGTACATACACATTTTAAACTAATTTCTGTTAGTACTCAATTTATCAAAATATTAGTGGATTCCACACACTGGTCGCTTCACTCACCGAACCTCGCGGTGAATAGTGGCGAAGCAAATACAAACAGATTACTTGTTTACTCTGATATTTTCAAGGAAATGACGATTGATTAGGAAAGAGGCATTTGGTTCGGGGTAGGGTGATAAGGGTAGTGGTGGCCTGTACATAATGGAAGTCAGATATCAAAATAGACACCCTCCATCCCCAATATTAGGAATTACGTCGTGCGTAGTAATTTCACCATTAGCATTTAAATAGTCTGCATTTCAAACAAATTTTGAATGAGCAAACTAAAGGAAACAATACACCAGATGTTTAAATTTCTAATAAAATAACCTTTTCCGTTGAATTTGGTTTGCGGTTGCTTTTACCTAACCTAAAAGAAACTGTTGTGAAGAGTAGTTATTACCTGATTCTAAATTAACCAAGTTGGTTGCTATGACAGCAAACGTAAATTTGGGTGATTCTCTGGAAAGTGTGGTATTTCGTGTCTCAACCAGAAATAAACGGTATCAATTAACTGACACAAACTTTCTCCCAACTTACTGTAGTCAAAATAATATTGTTTTTAATCATTTTATTTACTACTTTTTAGAACAAAACAAAAAAAATAATATTCTACCTACGTCAATCGTATAAAAAAATTATTGTCCCAGGCGGGATTCGATTGCGCGACCTTTGAATTACTGGCCGTGCTTGCTACCGTGGTGCTACCCCGTGCGGCCGCTGCCGTGATGCTAGATTGACAACACAAAATTGTGTATTTTTAAACATTTCCCCATAATTATAAAACGCCGAAGTTTTGATAAAAGTGGGTGGTATCATTTTGTTTGGCATCTTAAGCACTATAAATACTGAAAATTTGATCGTTAAATTGATTGATAGTTAAAGATAATAACAGCATACGTAACCACAGTATTGTGTTTACTGTGTTGGTATAGGATGCCGGGTTGAACAAACAAAGCATTACAAACTATTATCCTTTATCCGATAGTCCTGACAGTTAAACCATTCGATAGGGAAGTAAAAGGGCTACAAAAAAGACATCTTGAGATTTTTTCCTAAAATGTACAGTTTTTGGGTAATTTAGGTTTTAAATATTCAAACAGCCGCCATTTTGAAACTCTTTGTTAGATAAAAACTTTGATATTTCTTAAAATAGATCATTGTTAGATATAACATCATGTCAAGTTTGAACTTAATCGGTAAAATCGTTCTCTAGATATTAATTATTTTGTAAAAAACACATACAGACAGACAGACGAAAAAGTAAGCACCGTAGACCCATGTTTATACTGTGAAATGTGTTTATCTTGATACCAAGAAAAAATCCACAAAATTGGTCCCCTGTTTATAGTCACGGAAAGAAGATTATATTTCTTTTCAGTTTTTTTTCGGAAATGCATTATGTAACATTTCCAATTTCCGATTCAGCTTGCCCTTGTATATCGATTTGTTTGCCGACGAGAGCAAGGGGGCGTCCCAACACGTCCGACGTTTATAGCAGTGCTGATACAATGTACTGCGCCTGAATATTGTTACGTACTATCAACTTTTGAATTGAGTGAAAATCAAGAGACGGAATAACTTAAGTTCAGGTTGATAAGTTATACGTAGCCTACACGTTATTCATTATTATGTGATATTAAATGTAGGCCTTTCTATAATTATACAGGATGAACTAAAAGTATGGAGACAGCTTAATATCTCAAAATGTACGATTCTTATGAGATATAAATAAAAGCAGTTATTCACAACCATAAAAGAACCACTTTTTGGTGTGTTTGAAATTTTTGTAAACCATCTTGGATCCGTCATCTTGGAATGAACTTTATTTTTTTTAATAGGAAGGTGGTCATGTGATATATCATTTCAATGTAGAATTTCAAGGGAAAACCAATGATGACATTTTCACATCCATATCTTTAACCGATAAAAAATGGCGGCCAAAACACTGAAATCGTGTTTTCCGATTTTGCTGTATATTTTTTTTATATATTAATTATTATTCTTTTTGGATTCAGAATTAAATAAGCTTTCAAATGATATGCCATACAATGATATTTAGAACTATTTAAAATTTCTGAGTTACAACCATTTTGATTTTTTTCAAAATTGATTTCGAGTGGTTCAACCAAATACAGTTGTGTGGCATGTCGTTTGAAAGCATGTTTAGTTCTGAAACCAAAAAGAAGAATAATTCATATATATATTTGTTTTAAATAGTTCGTCAAAATGGAGCAAAATTCGATTTCGTTGTTTTTGGCCGCCATTTTTATTCGATTGAAGATATGGATGTGCAAATTTCACCGTTGGTTTTCTCTTGAAATTCTACATCGAAATGATGTATCACATGATAAAATTTGTTTGGACGAGGTGCACCTATAGAAGTTTACACTTCAAAAACCACGAGGGAGACCGTGGGGCAGCTTTTTATCCGAGGCCGACGGCTGTCACCCAATAACTATCCGTAGCCGCAAGGTCGAGGTACAAACTCCCTTTCCGCTGTGAGCGGATCGAAGCTGTGCATGAGCATGGCTGTAGGCGGAGGTCCAATCAAATTCTTCTTATATATTTTGTACAGCAGCAATACAGCGTCTTCGTGAGTAGATAAACTTCCCCAATCTCTACTCACGGGGTTGTCAATCTCTAGGCGGGGGGGGGGGGGGGTGTTTGAAACAATAAAACATATAAACTTAATTTCGGTAGTTCGCTCAATTCACGTCTGTGGTTCAGCTGGTCGAATTATTTATTTAGATATATAGGCCAGTCGGTAGGGGTCAATTTAGACCAAAAGTTCCAGTAATTTGCAATACGGCTGATTTTTTTTAATAAGTACATTAAAGTATGTAGATTAAAATTAAAAAAAGTTTACCAGTCTATTGATTTCCTAAAGTCGAAAAAAAATCGATTATCATTCTTTTTTCGATTATCCTTGATATTTCGAGCTGGGATGAAGATAGAGAAAAATAAAAAATACCACCCTGTAGGAGAGGTATTTTTCAACAAAAAAGGTCATATGTATTTATTTCGTCCGAGCAATTATTTGTCTCGAAAAAAATCGATAATGCAGGTATGTATTTTGCAGCAGTTGAAATCACTAAAAGGGGACATCTTATTCATATATGAAGCTTTGGCTCATTCTAAATTGGCCGAATTTTAATATATCGAATTGAAACTTGACGTAGGAGTTAAAATATATATTTTAAATATTTATGCTCAGTCTCGGCTTGTTATCTTGAAAATTACCCGATCTAGGAGTCGATTTCGATTATCGATTTTAGGAGTACCGGACCCACGAACTAATTTCAATCTATTCCAGTTTCGTAAATTTTTGGAATATCAACATCAAATTTGTTTTACAAGTTGAGTACACCAGTATAAATATTCTTAGTAAGTATGAACGATTTTTTTCATGTTATTTTTAAAAACGAGGCGCTTGAAAATGGTCTTCTGTTTTTACCTATCTCGTTTTAACCTTTGGATTCAACGACTCCATTTTCGACATTTTTGAACATATCGATTTAAAAGTTGGTACATAAGTTAAAAACACAATTTTTTTTTGCTATACTTATTTTAAAAACTATATTAAAAAAATTGACGAATCTGCAGCCGATTAATTCAAGCGTTTTGATGAAAAATCTTAAAAGGTCTAAAATTATACTTTTTTAAGTTACTTGTGCTTTGAAAAGTAAATAATAAAAAAGGTTTATACTCCTTGATCTTGTTTGAATCTATATATTTAACTTGTAAAAAAACTTTCATGTTGATATTTTATAAAGTTTCTAAACTGGAGCTGTTTAAAATGAATTGGTGGGTCCGGTACTTCTAAAATCGATAATCGAAATCGACTCCTAGATCGGGTAATTTTCAAGATAACAAGCTGAGACTCAGCATAAATGTTTAAAATATATATTTTAACTCCTACGTCAAGTTTCAATTCGATATATACAAATTCGGCCAATTTAGAATGTGCCAACGCTTCATACATGAATAAGATGTCCCCTTTTAGTGATTTCCCCTGCTGCAAAATACATACCTGCATTTTCTAATTTTTTCCAGACAAACCATTGCTCGGATGAAATAAATACATATGCCCTTTTTTGTTTAAAAATACCTCCGCTACACGGTGGTATTTTTATTTTCCTCTATCTTCATCCCAACTCGAAATATTAAGGATAGTCGAAAAAAAAATGATAATCGATTTTATTTTTCGACTTTTGGAAATCGTTAGACTGGTAAACTTTTTTTTATGTTAATCTACATACTTTAAGGTACTTATAAAAAAAAATCAGCCGTATTGCAAATTACTGGTAGTTGTAACCTATACCAACTGGGCTAATATTTAATGCGCAAACCCTGATCTGTCATCACGGCATGACGGTATTCGCTCATATCCAACATATTATACAGGGTGTTTGAAAAGTCTGGAAACAGTTTAATATCTCAAAATGTACGAGTATTACGGGATATAAATAAAAACAGTTATTCACAACCATAAAAGAAGCAACATAATAGTTCACTTGCTGCTGGGGGTGAATCGGATTTTACCGTCACGCGTTTCACCATGCATTTTGTCAAACGCTCTAATGTGAAACTCTCTTAAGGCTCGGCTCTCCACATTCAAAACTACGATATTAGGTACCAATTTCAATGTTAAATAACCAAAACATACCTTCACTATTAAGCATATTTTTGTGCTGTTTTTGTTAATAAACGAAAGCTGTATTTTTTTTCTTAAAGTAAAATAGATTGTGGGCGTTGATTGCTAAGGATTTTTGCAATATTTTTTTTGCAACTGAGTAAAAAATTCATAAAGTTTACTATTTTTTACTATTTATATCATAAGTTTATGAAAACAATAAAACGGTTTCTGAAAATGTATTCGGCAATCAACATCCGCATATGACAGTACTTCAAAATGAAACCAAATTTTTCAATTTATTCCACGAATTAACGGAAAAAAATGACTTATTCTGTAGCATTGCTCTTATGGGAATAAGATTAAATTGGCGGGCAGGGAAGCGCCCCCTTAATGTGAAACGCTCTATTCCATCTGTTTGAAAAAAATTGTAGTCTTGCCGAGATTCGAACCAGCAGAGTCCATCACCAAATATTAGAGCCTAGCCTGTTAGGCCAAGATCGAATTGCTAATTTAGTATATTTGAGTTGGGTATATAAGTGTAACAGATTATACTACGTCATAGGCTTAATCTGTTAAATGTTAATACAATGTATAGTTTAATTAGTAATACCTATGAAATGTCTGTGTTAAAAAATGGACACTGTGCTTCCTCATTCCGTAAGTTGTGTTAAAAAGTTTACATTTCTTCCGTTTGGTCTTAAGCACACAACTACATTTTTATTATTGTAGATTAAGTTTTAATCGATTTTTGGTAAACCAGACTGGCTATAAGGTCAGATAAAAAATAAAAAGTAAATAATAATCTCCTATATTTTTTTTATAAAACCCCCAAACGTTTTTCCATCGAAAAAAAGATGTCTCATAAGGCCAATGTTTACATTTAAACATTTTGGGTGGTCTTCCAGAAGACCCCCCAGGGCGGAGGGGTGGTGGTGTTGAAAGTTTTTAAAAGTAGTTATTAATAATCCTAAGACATTGCCAAAGTTTCATCTTTCTATTTTAAATTGGAGGAGTCCAATATTTTTTGAAAACAACTTTTTCGGGCGCCATTTTGGTTAGGTTTGTCGTCCTTTACTTTTCTTGGAATAAAAATGCTTGTTATTTAAGAACAACAAAGATGATGTGTCACAAGGCCTAAGTTTACCTTTTAGAAATCTGAGCTTTCTCTCAACTCCATGTTAGTTCTAACCCAGTACCCGTGCGGGCAACTACAAACTAAATGGTGTGCGTTGTTTGTTGTGTTTTTGTGTATGTGTTGTACTGTCAATGTGTTGTAACAATTTGTTAATGTTTGACGACCTCGTGTAAGCGATTTTTTACACCAGATGATGGACGATTGAATACGTCTGCAACCGTGGTAGTGTTTACAACTGGTGGATCACTTGACGGTAAAAACAGGTAATATTGCATTAACCTTGTATAAATTCTTTTTAACCCAATCTCAATCAGCACATTCATAAAATAATTTACATATTTTAAAGGGGACAAGTGATTAAGGTATTTGAATTTGTAACAGGCCTCCATATAGTAATGTATAGTGACATGTACTGATTGATATAAAACAATAATTTTCTAACTAATCTATTTCAAACATGCTACTGTTTTTCAGGCAGACGTTTGTGCGATCTCGGAGTGCATAGAAGAGAATCTTAGTGTGGGATACAAAGGTAAGAACATCCTGATTTTCTCTGATTGCCAATTAGTGATCAAAGCGCTAAATTCATATATAGTAAATTCTAAAGTGGTGTGGCACTGCCTCTCGGCACTGATGAAGCTTAGCCAGGGGAATGAGGTTTCTGCGTGCTGGATCCCTGGGCATTCAGGTATTGATGGCAGTGAGAGATCAGATGAGCTAGCCAGGAAAGGGTCTGAGTGTCCTCTTGTGGGTCCTGAGCCGGTGCGTGGGGTTTCCTATGGGCATGCCAAAACATCGGTTGAGATGTGGATGCAGGAGGGCAAAGACTAAGCCTGGAAGGTTTCAGGAACACGTGGACTTGCCAGGAAGTTGTTCAAGCCAGGGAGGAAACATTCTGAAGAACTTATCTCACTAGGAAGGGATAAAATGAGATGGGTAGTTGGCCTATTAACGGGTCACTGTCACCTCGGGAAGCACCTACACAGAATTGGGATTGCCGAAGAGAGTATATGTATTAAATGCGGATTGGCTGAAGAATCAGCGGAACACATCCTACTGGAATGTGAGGCTCTAGTTAGAGCCATAACTTTTACCCTAGGCCCCCCAGGGCAGGAAATGGGAAACCCGATAGGTAGTATCTGTGCCTTTATGAGGAAGACGGGTATTACTGGGGGGGGGAATAACTAGGAAATTTAAGGGGGCAAAAAATGTATTTGGTCGACGCCGGCAGGGCTCTTTTAGGATGTTGCAACCTATAGAAAAAATCTATTTCAATGTTTTCCTAATGTCCGAAACACTTTTGTCTCGTATATTTTTGCTAAAAACACTCCATTTGAAGAACTAAAAAATAACATGTTAAAATTATAAATCTGTTTAAGGCGGCCATTTCTATAAGAGTCAACCAATTGCCTTTATTTATCTTATTTTTCTCAGTTCACCCATCTCCTTTACATTCAATGGTCATAAAGAGAGGTTGTATACAACTATTTTGAGTTTCCCTTCAAAGCCCTTATTTCGGGTAGAGGGTGAAAGTTGACCACCATGGCTGAACGTACTTTAAGTGACCATATAAACGTTTCCCAAAGGTCGTAAGGACATTTTTACCCATTCGAAAGTATGGTTGGGGGAGGGGGTCTTTTGATCGCACTATATATAGTTGGTTGGTTGGTTGTTCAGGCATGGGTCTTGGTGTTTTGTTGCTGGCCGGTCTCGAGTAGTGATTTCTTAATTGCATGCCGCTAACATTTCTTGTTAGCGAATTTCCATAGGAAAAATGAGCTATTGCAGTGGCCCTTATGGTGAGACCCAAGGTCGGGAGTAGCAAATGTGCACCGATCATGGTCCCCAGAACACGTTTTGGGGTGTCATTAAAATGCATATATATATATGTATATATATATATATATATATATATATATTTGTAGTTACTGCTTCTACGGATGCAGTAACTCATAATTGAAAATACGATGAATATTTCCTTGCCGTTCTGAGATGCAGAATGTTTATAAATGAAAGTCTAGATGTGCGCGCGCAACATAACCTCTAATTGTAAGGTTTACACTCGGTGTATGAACGATCTCACCAATTCTATTTTGTCAGAAGCTGCAAATAAGCAGTAGGCCTACTATATTCCGCTAACACAACACATTAGCCTTGCCACAGATTAGAGATTACTGTACATGCATGTACATTCAATTAATTACTTATTAATATTTGTTAAGTGTGTTTGTTCTTTGTATAAGTATGTGATTAATACATTGTAAACAAATCTTCTTAAATGCTGGGATAAAAATTACTTCGGCTCGCATTAAAATTAAAAATATTGAAATTTGAAAATATCGGGTCAACATTTTTAAAATATAGTGTGGGGTAACGTTTTATATGTTCTTAGGTACGGGAAAACCGATTTTGAGAGGTAAAAAGTCGTATCGTGACGGGTTCACATTTTTGGATTAACATTTTGAAAATACAGTGTGGGGTATCGTTTTATATGTTTTTGGGTACGAGAAACCCGATTTTGAGAGTTAAAAAGTCGTAGCGCGACTGGTTCACATTTTTGGATTAACATTTTGAAAATACAGTGTGGGTTATCGTTTTATGTTTTTGGGTACGGGAAAACCGTTTTTAACAGTTAGAAAGTCGTAGCACGTCAGGGTCACGTTTTTGCACCTACATTTTGAAAATACAGTGTGGGGTATCGTTTTATATGTTTTTGGGTACGAGAAACCCGATTTTGAGAGTTAAAAAGTCGTAGCACGACTGGTTCACATTTTTGGATTAACATTTTGAAAATACAGTGTGGGTTATCGTTTTATGTTTTTGGGTACGGGA
>JAGFPH010008313.1:7107-18362 GCA_018207615.1 Philaenus spumarius
ACAGATAATTCCACTAAACATTTTTTGGGGGTTCAGGGAGCACCAAAACAGATAATTTCACTAAAAATTCAAATTAGAAAATTTGCACGAAAACAATACTTTCTCCATATACTACGTATAGGGTGGAGAAAGTAAAAACAGTAGGCCTAAATCTACCATTTGAGACACATTAACAGGCTATCAAAAATCGAACTTTGATCTTCGACTTGATCCTTACCGAGAAATGTGAAAGCAGGAAAATAAAGTACTTATATAATTAGGTTTTTATATTATTTAATTAAATGATATAATTCATTCTAAGAATTTATTTTCGTTTTTAAATAAAAATAATCTGGGAAATTTGAGATTGATTTATTTACTTTTCAATTTTATACAATTACTGTACTAGCAAATTGTTATTTACTACTTTATTGGTACAGAACACTAAGATTAATGATTATCCTTTAGTATAAGGATCCATTGTTCCTGCTAGAAAACAACACTTCTAGCGTCTTTGGTTATTCTGTTAGTTTATATCATTTATATTATTTTATACGTTTCCAAATAATACGACGATCATGTACAAAGATCAATACAAAAAGAGACAATTTCCAACGAAAGAGGATGGATTTTTTGTTATTATGATTTATAATCAATTCAAAAACTCGCCTCAGCCTCAGTTGATTCGACGAAATTATACACGTGTAAAAGATTAGGCCTACCAGTACAACAAGTTTAGCTTAACTAACCAACTATACAGTGTTGATACTTGGTTTCAAAATTAATCCCGCTATTCCACATCTTAATAAGTAAGTTAAAGACTTGATTTCGAATCCCAATGCCAAAAAAAAAAGAATTATATATATATATTTTGGTTGTTGAATTTGAGTTTAAAAGATTTTTCAAATAAAACATATGCCGACAGTTAAATGATTTTAAAGATGTGTTAAAAGAAAGCATTTCGACAGAAACACTTTACTTACCTGGACCGGTTTTAATATAGTAGCTCTAAATGTACAAAATTGTAGATTACGTATTTTTATTTACTATTATTAAAAGATTTATTTTCAGAACATCTTTTGCATTTAAACTCTGGTCATACCACCAACAATTTCAAAATGAAGGCCAAAAATAAATATCAAAAAAAGCAAGCGCACAGAGAATATAAATGAAATTATATTAGTTACTATATTCTTGAAAAACAAAATACTATTCAGTAAATAATCATTGTTATGAGGGTTTAAAATAAATAATCCCCTATATTTTGGCCTGCATTTTAATGTTTTAGATTTTTATTATTTTAATGTTAACCTTCATTTATTGTAGTTTCTTACTTTTCAAAAATATAGTAACTAAATTTAATTTCATTATTCTTTCCATGCCAAAAAATCACACAAAACGTTAAAAAATCTGTTTTTAAGCGCAATTTTAAAACGGTTTGAATACCAAGTTTAAATACAGACATGGTCAGATTAAAAAGCTGTTCAATTTGATATCCAACTCGACCTACATTACCATTGAATTTTTTATAAGGGGGTTTTCATTTTCCCTGAAATTTTGCATTTTTCAAAACTAGTGGAAGTACCCAAGTTGTACATTTTTTTGAAATTGTTTATCATTAGCAATGTTTGGTAAAATTTTGAGTTTTGGGAATAAAACACAAAATGATTTTCGTTTAGGGTCGCCAACTTGAAACTGGAACTGGTAAGTCAAATATTGTTTTCAAAATGTTTACTTGATCAAGCTATGAGTATATTTACAAATTCTTGAAAAATGATTCCCATCCATAAAATATGATCTTTTTGGAACCTGGGTTTGAAAAATATATTTTCCTTAGATTCTTTAGGTGTGAAATAGTAGGGTTGCAGTTTAAACAGAATTTCTAAACTGATTCGTTTGGTCGCTAAACGTGCCGACTGGGTGTGCTTTACCCTTTAAAAGTGGCGGTCTGGCTTATTGAATTACTGTAGTTGTCTTTTATAACCATTCAATGATCGATCACCTTTCACATCATGTATAGGGTGCTAAGCGATAAATGTAAAAGAAGAGCTTGAGCTGATTACTTCAACATTTGTATTTCTTCTTCATCTTTCTATTTTGACTATTTACATCAATGCAGTTTTGACGGCACAGGTTGGTGTAAGCTATTGTTTGGAAGTAAGAGGTACCTGGTTATATTCTCAAATTAAGTATATCTAAGATTGGCTTAAATAAAGAGTTTTGCCTCTTCATTCGGTTGTTACTTGTAATGCACACATTCATTGTCATTGTATTTAACACTCAAAATAAAGATGATTTAGTCTAAACCTAGAGATAAAGTTAACATTTAAAAAGACACGTACACACATCGTATCGTTATAAGTTGGTACTTTTTATTTTACTCATATAAACCACCGTCGATATTTCATGGGTACTAATGTCGTCTTTTTACAAATCGAAGTTTGTTTATTTTGGGTGTTATGTGCTTTTAAAGTATGCAACCATAGTTGTTGGCAAATTCGACTCCTCCTAATGAAATAACGAAGGGTATCAAGAATCAACTATAAAACAGTGTCAAACGAAAATCAATTAAAGTAGTAATCATAAAGTTATATCCTGTAGTCCATTTGTACAATAAACAGACATATATGCTCTTAAATTACATTAAACTCCTTCATATTTTAACGAAATAAAATCGATTAGCTTGGAATCTGATTTATCGAAATTATCATTCATAATCATAATTATAACGTTTAGTATTATAATGTGTTTAATAGTAAACATTAAATCTGATTTTGGGCAAGGAATGCTTCTGCTTGTTGTGTGTATACATTCTAGCGTATGTGAAATTTAAGTAGCCTAATGCACTAGGAGAAACCCCTGCGTGCTCCACACGCCAACCCCGTTGGAACCTTCTATATACATAATCATGTTATGTTTTTTTCCCAAAGCTAAGATGGTAAATAATGTTAAATGTTAAAATTTAAAAAAATATTTGGTATATTTTATAACAGCAGTTATAATTAATAAAGGTTAAAAGAACCAGCAAGTCTCAGGTCTACACTTTAAAAACCTAACCTAAAAGTTAGAAATACGAAAATAATTCATTGCTTCAAAGTTTGAAATCCGCTGTTGATAGAAATATTGGAGCAAACAGCTTTATCTGTTATTTATTCAATTGGTTGCTATGGTAATACTTGTAAATACATGTGTTAGTTTATCAGTCTAGGCCTAACCTAAGATTTTTTTCCGACTAATTTACAAATATTAAAATAAAAAATGTTTATATCAAAATAAATCATAGCCTATATGTTACTTAGGGATAGTGTAGCTTTTTATTAGTAAAACTATTTTTTCAATCGGTTCAGTAGTTTCAGAGGTTACCCCCTACATACAAACAAATAAATTTTACCTCTTTATAATATTATAATATAGATGTTATGGGAAATAAAATGCAAACATAAATATCTACATATAGGGTACACAGTCATAACTTGAAAGATAATACAAAATACTAATGTAATATAATTGTACGATTTAAGACAAAATATTATCTTCTTCTTTAGGTCAGCCTGAATCGAATTCGGTAAATGCAATTATATGCGATGCATCGTTGAAAGATACTATCCATTAATGATTTTTTCTAAGCCTGCTGTTTCTTTTTGCTACAATTGTCTGTTCTTAGATGCACAATTACGTGTTTTAAATAATCAGCTGGTTAGGAAAACTTAAGATGATGATAAAATACGTTTTAAAAAATTCTATTATTACATTCTAAACGAAATTATTTTTTAAAAAAATTGGGTGTGCATATGACCACACAATAGAAGTGAAAACTTCTATGCGAATTTTACAGCGTGTAAAATGAATATTGATTAACTACTGGATTTTATTAACATTTTATTTCCTGGTTAATTAATAAATAAAATAATTACAATTATTTTCAAATTTTTAGTTTGGTTTGTTTTTAAAGCGTATTTTTTGAGTTTTTAAACTATTATTTATTTTCTTATTTTTTAGTCTGGGGACCATGATCAGTGCTCACTTACTACACCCAACAAAATTAATGAGTTCCCGAAGTTTATGTATATCGTGGTGAATCACCCTGTCTATAAAGTTTTTAATGACACCCGAAAAAGGGTTTTCTGGGGACCATGATCAGTGCTCACTTACTACACCCAAAAAAATTAATATTGTATTGTCATCGGTCCTTGATAAGTGTGCAAAGTTTCAAATCAATCCGACGTTTTGAAGGGGGTGAAAATCACGTCGTGTTCTGAGGACCATGATCAGTGCTCACTTACTACAAAAAAAAATAATATTGCATTGCCATCGGTCCTTGTTCTTCATATATACTATACACAAGTATATATATATATATATATATATGTATAAGAGGGTATACATAATCAACACACCGGTCTAAGCGAAAATGTTGCGTTACGTGACGTGACGCGAAACGGCGATTTACCTCCCTACAAAAAAAAAATACCCAACGTCGCTATATAAATTTTCACTTCAAAAATGTAAGTAAATTGTGCAAATATACTTACATTTAAAACTTACATTGTCATTGATCTTTCATTTAAAACAAACCGCGTGTAAAACGGTTCAGAGGAAACTTCAAGTGAACTCTTCAAAGAAGTGCAAAGTTGAAATTTTCCATGTTAAATTGCCATAAGAAAACATTTAATCTCGTTTTTTACATACGAAAATCTAAGGTAAAATGTGCAAATATAGGGGTTATACCCTTTCATTTGACACTACCCGCGTGTAAATCGGTCCAGTGGAAGTCTCACACGTTCTTCCGGAAGATTTTTAATTTTGTGTTTTAATATATAGGATAGTATTCAAGAAAAAAAAATAATAACGTCTTTATTGTTTAAAATAAAAAATATTTATTTCAAAATTTACTGAATACAAATCACTGACAAACCAATGATGTATAACATGGCATAGGCTGACATTAAAGATTTTCTTTTGTCTACTGGTTGTCCCCTCCCCCCTTTTTTAGTAGCGGATAGCTGACTACACTGGAAAGTACTTCCTAACACCAAAAACTATGTGCACAGATTCATATATCTGTATAGATATTTCTCCTATAATATTTATAGACAGAAGGAGCCTTAAATGTACAGCACTATTATTATTATTATTATTATTATTATGTCTAAACAGAAAAAAATTTCGCACTATATTATAACAGATTTACTATTTATCTGTAGAGTAAAAAATACAAGGTATTCACCATTTTCCGGCATTCCCGGCTGTTTTAATACATTAACTACGCAAATTATAGTTTTGAAGTTATTCAACCCACTAGAAAAATCATTTAACAACTTCTTACTAAAATATTATTAAAGATTCTCTATACAAACAAAACCAGGCCAAAAATGTTTAGCCAAATATAACTTATATAAGTACAGAGGACATTGATATAATCGGGGTTTTAATTGTAGATGCGATAAACGAACCCTAGCTATAATTAAAGTTGGTCTACTTTATTATAATTAATAAATAAGTTGTAATTTAGTTCAGGTTTATTTGGCTAATAAACATAAAATTGTTTCCCAACTCTAATACCGTTCTAAGCCTTAATTGTACAGGAAAGTTTTCACATTTAATAACTAGACCACTTTAATATAATAACTTTCTGAAGAGATTGTACGAAACTAATCGGACCCTACACTGTGTTTAGGGACCTAAGTCAACAGTAATCTGTCATCTAACAGTCCGTAAGCCTTGGTTTATTTTATTATTTATTGACATTGCGGCATTGAATTTATAGCTTAGAACCTAAATTAAATGACTTAATGGGTTAAATGTGCGCAATAAATTGACAAATTTTATATGTTAACACCGATGGAATTTCGACTTGTATTTATGCCAAACTTTGGAAGACATTAAAAGCTTTAAAACCTGTGGTGATAATTTATAGTACTCATTTAATGATTTTTCTTTCTACGCCCACCAGCTCTGTACATTATATTACGTAGACCCTATATTGTCATTACACTTAAATTAATTTTCTGCAATTTTAAAAATGAAATTGATTAATTTTGTTATTCCGCAGTAATGCCGTTTTATACAAATGATGTAACGTAATGCATTAAAAATGTAATCACTCTTAATTTGGTTATGTATTTAAAAACTGATTCACTTATGAACTGCGTTGCAGTTAAGATACTACTTTTGACCTATTTATCAATTTTCATGCAACTTACTAGTACTACAAATTGTTTATGGTAGGGCCAAGTAAAAATGTAAATAAGGTGAATGTTTTAACATATAAATGATACGTCGCTTGTAGTGTGTAATGTTATTTAATAACTAGAGTTTCGCTCACCAAACCCAGTGACGAAGTAAATGCAAACAAATTATTAGATACTCTGATGTTTACACGGAAATGACGATTGATTGGGGGGAGAGGCACTTGGGTAGTGGGGTAGTGGTACATTTATTCTAACGCATGCACATTGCACAGTAGGGCCGGAGTATTTGCGCGAATAGCAGGAATTCGTTTTATATAATAGGGGCTACTTTTATCTTTGTTATGTTAAAAAAAAAAATGTTATGTATATTACACTCAACTGGAAGAAATCCCAATGCAATTCGTCCGTCAAACCCTTCTTCATTCCACACATATTTTGGCACTTTATGTACAGTATAATTATTTTAAATTTTTAATAGAATGAGTCTCTAAGCTAACATTGTAAATAATATTAAATGGCAAAACCTAATTATTCAGTTAGTTATTTTAACTAACAAGAGTTATTTTAACAAAAGACAAAACCTTAAGAGCACTTTAACCTAATATTTAATTAAAACCTGACTTAAACTTTAGAGATAATTTCAAAATATACAATCCGCCGATAGTGGGAATGCCACTGAGAAATTGCCTACATGCCAATATAGAAACAAGTGTTTAACTAAACTTCTGATTGATGTGCCAGCATTCAAATTCTTTCATCATCACTTCTGTATGTTATTTTAAACATGGGCTTTGCGTACACAGTTTTCATTTAATATTACTTATCAGTTCAGATTATGCTTATTTGGATGTCTTTTACATAAAATTTGTATCATATTGTTAACGTGCTACGATACTAGAAAGTGGAATACATGATTATAGATGCCATATAGGCCCTGGGAAATGTGTGAAACGTTTAATTTCAAATTGATGGCTCTCAAAATCTATTGAGATTTAACATATTAACGTTTTTGAGTTCATGAATTGGGACTTATTAAATAAATTCTCGACTCAATACATTAGAATTTCACACGAAAACGGTGGATTAAATCTATGTAATCTTCATCGGACTGCTTTACTAATACCTAAAATCTGCACTTTCTTAAAAAAACATACATATGCACCCGTTTACACACACGTACACATAATTAAATGAAAACATTTCCTACAATTTCATCTTCAGTTAGGCGGTGTACAAAAACATATAGGTAAAACTACTCAGCAAAAATGTAAGTAAAGTATAAAAATACCTGCTACTTTATTGCAGTTATTGTTGTGATGTTTTTGTTTTCATTCTTACCAACAATACTCGTTTTACAGTTTTCAAATTAGTTGCTAACCATAAGTATTTGTATTTATTAATGTTTTTGTTTTAGTTTACATTTTGTATTGTTTTGCTTAGCGTCTTTTATAGTAGTAGCAAAGCGGGAGCACAGATGGAGGCCGGGTCAAGTCCCCTTGCACGCATGGTGGTCCATCGGTACTCCCGCTTTGCTATTACTATAGGCTCCAAACCTGTGCAACTGTAGCAGACAGGACGACCACGCTAACCACTATACTACAGTTGACGGTACGGAACCCTAGGTACACGAATCAAACTTACATTTCTCCGGTTTATTAAACACTGTATAGTTGCCATACATTCATTAACTTTAGGGAATTTAACTAACTAATGCTTTAGTTTACGACGTTAATATCAAATCAGTGTTACCTCAGCACCAGTATAATCCTTTATATTATTTTTCAAAGTCATTATATTATTATTGTTTTTTTGTGGCAAAGTCATATCTCCATTAATTCTTCATCAAAATTAATGATTCCAATATAATTTTAAAGCTTATGTTCCTCGCTATTGACGAAAAATAGACAAATAGCTTAAAATTAATGTTTTCGTTAAAAAATTGATTAAAAAAACTTTCCTATGAAAGTTCATAAAACTCCCAATAAAAGGCGCCATCTATTAACAATCTGTTAACTAGCATGACAGCTGTTAGTTAGATTGTTTACATTTTAAGCTAGTGTAATCTATCACGCAAATAAATCAAATTAAATCAAAGTAAAGCGTTATACAGTTTTATAAACTGTTATTTATAAACCAACGTAAATAAATAAACGTAATTGAATTAAATCAACGTATTAAATCAGTTAAGTATATAGGCCTACTCCTAACTTGCGAAATATTCAGTTAGTATACATTTAATTATATCATCTTTTAGCGTATGACATGAAACAACGATGTTAGTTGTATCTTTAGGCAATAGTGTTGGCTACAAACCTGGTTAAAGTAACCCACTATGGTATTATTTTGAAACTAATAGACTCAATAAGCTGTGTATATTTAAATTTGGACATTAAATGCATAGATAATTTTTCTTTAAGAGATTTAAATTGTTTGCAATACTACAATTAAATATTCTAAAATAATAAGCCTATGTTACTCAGGCTCTAAATTATTCAGCAGTGAAAGTTTTTTTTCTTCAAATTTCAGTAATTACTGAGATTATTCCCAACAGTGGCACAAACACACACATACGCAATGTTCACATCTTTTTAATATTATTATAGATACAACATAGCCTTATTAAATTTCTGACAAAATATGTCGTAGGGAAATGTGGGAACATTGCATATTCCTGGAAGTTTTATTATCGTAAATAAACTAATAAACCCTTCTGAGTAAATTCAATTAAAAAAATTCGATCACCGCTGACGTGAGTTGAGCGAATTTCAAAATTAACTTTATATGGATTAGGATTTCTACCGACTAGTTGGGAAATTGGACTACTCTGTTGTTTTAGAGTATATATGATCTGTTCACGAAAGCGCTGAAATATATTAGTAGAATTTGTCGGACTCCAACCCCGGCTTTCGCGTTGCTTCGTACCGCTTTCGGCGGGAAAACTCACTTTGCGAATTGCATCTCGACCTTACGGCGTCGGATTATGGACGGCTAGCAGTAGACAAACTTGCTCAGGGAGTTTGCAACCCGTCCGTCTGTCTCGGATCAGAAGCCTCCCCCACCACGGTAAAATTCCCCACGTCAATTTCAACCGTGTATTTTACGTTTTGATTGATTTTGGGGAACCAGACATGCTATAAGGTCATGTAAAAAACCAAATGTTCAGATGAATCTCCCATAGTTATTTTGTTAGATCAAACTCAGAAAATGTTTAATTCTAGCACGAAAAATCTCAACAAAAATTACCTCCTTTCGAAAAACGCACTTCCGGTATTGGAATTGTTGTCTAACAAACTCGTCTTAGTAAACTAACGTGTGAACCAAATTTGGACCAAATCGGACGTAAAATGCGTCCTTTATAGTGCGTACTCACAATAATATATATATATATAAATGTGTGTGTTCGCACTCTAGCGGCCGCATTTTAAGTACGATTTGGTCCAAATTTGGTACACGTGTTGGATGTCTATGTCGCTCGGACGTGTTTGTTAGCAAAAAAAATCCATCAACCAGAAGTACGTTTTTTGACAGGAAGTATATATTTTTTTAGATTTTTACTACGAGAATGACATTTTCTTAGATTTTTTTCTAAAAATATAAATGTATGATGTTATTCTGCACATTTATTTTGTTTTTTTTACGCGACCTTATAGCTCGCTTGGTTCCCACAAAATCGACCAAAACGTAAAATACCACAAAAGAACCCGGTTCGCTGCCAAGTGGTGCGAACTCGCGAGGCCACTAGGAGGAAACAAATTCTACTAATATATTCCGTACACACAGACACTGTTCAACGCCTTGGTGAGTAGACCTATTTCCCAAATTGTTGGTTGAAACCCTAAAACATAGCCATATAAACTTAATTTTGGAAATTTGCTCAACTCACGTCAGCGGTCCAGCTGCGTGGTCGAATTATTTTGTATGTAAAAAGAGTTATTTAGAGTGTTAGAACTTTTCCTACGAGATATTTGGAATTTTAGCCCGGGTTCACACGAGCGTTAACGCCGTGTGTTAACACCGCGCCGCCGCATTTTGTAGCCGCGTTTATTCAGTGTGTGTGTGTGCGCCAGTTTACACAATGGCGTTGCGTTGGCTGTGCATCCGCGTTGAATCGGCTGCAAAAATTGTGATGCTCGCCACTGCCTCGACACAGCCGCAACGCCAGTGTGAGACAGTGTGTTGCTTGGCATCAGACAGTACACACGTGCGACGGCGTTGCTGTAGTGTAGATTCATTGCAAAGACTTTGTAGAAAAGATCATGGATTCCTTGGACGTTGAAAAGTGCATAGAATAAGTTAAGAAACGTCCTACAATATGAGATCCGTCTCGCGAAAATTATCATGATAAAATCCAGAAGAGAGCTGCCTGGACGAACGTTTGCGAGAATATGGACGAAAACTTAATTGCAAAAGAAGAAAAGGAGGAAAACACAATCGGTAAGATAAGTATTTTTTTCGTCAGATTCCGTTGTGGCCGGATAGTTACAATTTCGTTGTTTCATCACAAAACTGAGCCTATGACATATGCAAATAACAAAAGGCAAATAAAGTAATAAACAATAATTATTATACCATATAATTTTTAACTGGAAGTTAACCAACAACTAGAGTCGAACAACGCGTTAAACGCCGAGAAACTACGCTAGGTGTGTGATGCTGACAACTTGCTGCAACGCGGAACGACGCTCGTATGTACCGGGCCTTAGATTCTTGCCATGGCATTATTAGCGAATTTTCATAGGAAAAATGAGCTATTGCTATTGCAGTGGCCCTTGTGGTAAGACCCAAGGTCGGGAGAAGCAAATGAGCACCGATCATGGTCCCCAGAACACGTTTTGGGATGTCATTAAAAATCATAAATATATATTTATGTATGTATGTGTGCGCACTCTAACGAACGCATTTTACGTCCGATTTGGTCCAAATTTGGTACACAGATTGGTTTTCTAAGTCGCCTGGACGAGTTCGTTAGCCAAAAAAATTTACCGGAAGTAGATCAAATTTGTGACAGGAAGTAACTTGTATATATGTGTGCGCGCTCTAACGGACGCATTTTATGTCCGATTTGGTCCAAATTTGGTACGCAGG